>JBBPOH010000250.1:0-16478 GCA_038091335.1 Phylloporus arenicola | reverse complement strand
CGTCCGTGAGGAAAATCCAGGGGGAAAATGAGCGGGGAAGAAGAGAAGGTGGGGGGGGGGGGGGCTGGAAGAGTAGCATAGAGCAGCCGTGAATAACGCGTATAAGAACGTAGGGCAAAAGCTTACCTGGGTATAAGCTGGAAGATGGTAAAGGTATGTATTGGCGTTGCAAACAGACGCCGATTTACATTGATGACATAATTCGATATGCAGGGCCCAGGTAAATAGGGAAACGTGATCGAGTAAAGGTAAAAACGGGGAGGTGGCGACGTCCACAACATAGAGGGGGTGGGAGCGTTTGTGGTGACTTAGGTTCAAATCACCAATATGAGAATGAGCGGCGAAGGCATGATACGCAGAAGTTAGAGCTCGGCACTTGTGTTCTGTAGCGTGACCAATATGTGACAAGTAGGTTAAAGGGTATACGTGATCAGTACTTGTGTTCAGTAGTGTGACCAGTAGGAAGCATTAAATGTGAACGACAAAGGGGCTGCAGCACGACGCTTTTAGGGTAAATGCGTCAACCCTGAATGGAACCCAGAAGAATGGCTTCACAATAATCCTCCTCAGACTCGGAAGAATCCGTAAAAACACAACGAAAAGATTTCGTGTAGGAGGGGCTAGAGCTAACGTCAGCTCAAGATTGACGTTTCTTTAATGAGCATACGTTGTGACAGAGGAGAGATCCTCGGGATTCGAGAAGAGGGCATCCATGGCCTGCATGAGGTGATGTAAGTCTTCAAAAATAGAAGACAAATGGTCGAGCCAAAGGGAGGAGGCTGATAATGAGGTTTGGTGCAAGGTAGATGCCATAAAAGAATGGGTGATGGAGGACAGCGCATTGAAGCGATCACAAACTTGTCGTAAGACCTGGATAACGGAGGGCTCGGCGGTTTGGAGTGGTTTGGAATGCGGAATGCGGGACGAGGATGCTGAGGAGGGCGAGGACACTGGGCTGGAAAAATTATCCAAAGCGGATTTCATGAAGTCATTGAAGAGTGGGGACAGGTCAACAGTGAGGTTGAGTATTTCGTCCATATGAGGGGTTAGCGCCAAGGTAAGCTGGCAAAGGGGAAGCGAATCGTATTGTCCAAAACGCGATGCGTGGGGGTGAGCACCAGATGCGAGGGTGCCATAATGGAGGTAGAGCCTGGATAGTCGGATGCCGAAATGGTCCAACAGGCTACGAGCCGAGGTGATGGCGTTCTCCATCTGCAAGCGCCACATGGTCAGGGCATACAGGTATGGCGGGTGTACCTACATGCAGAATCTACGGCTTTTCGTTAGACTGGGTGATGATCGACAGTGGGAAGAAGAGGGGGGGAGGGTGGGATGTAATCTGCCGGGATGTCAAAATGGCAAGGACGATGCCTAGGAAAGAAAGCCACCGCATGTGATAAAGGCCATCGACGAAGAAGGGTAAGGATCTGATCTGTCACGGACAGGTCACGGACATCTTTATTACATCTGAAATGACAACGTCGGTAGCTACAGAGATTCAGCTAAATCGCCATTTTCTGGATAAGGGTGGGGGTATCTGGGATTAAAGATGGTCTGTAAAGTATGGTAAGCTACGATTGAGTCTGATAAGGAAATCCTGAGGGGAGGTGAGTTACGAGCGGTGAGTGTACACGTAAACACATACGGAATCTCATGGGGGGTGGTTGCGACGATAGAAAACATTCTATAGAAGGAGAGGGAGAGGTTGGAAACATCCTGGTCAACTTCAAGCAAATAGGACATCCAATTAAAGAATCGCCGTTCGAGAAGAGGGGTAGGCCCTTGCAAGTCAAGTGTGACGGAAAAGGACAACATGGCGTCGACATGTATCTGGATTTCTTCCAAAACATGGCGCATTGAATACTCGAGGGCGCGCAGGGATTGGGGTGTAAAAGTTGGTTCGGTGAAGGCTTGATGGGAGAGGTGGGAGAGATGAGAGTCGAGAAGGGTGATAAATTGGTTGTGAAGGGGAGAGAGGTCGATCGCGAGTTGGAGGAGGACCTCCATGTGTGTTTTCACCCCACAAGTGACGCGTTCGATGACAAGATGGTCGTGAGCTGTGAGCTCACCCAAATGGAGGTGGAATGTATCGAATGTACGTGTGAGATGCGATACATCCTGACCAAAGTCAGCCAAACGTTTATGGGTGGGGGATACGGCGTCCTTTATTTTATTGCGCTATGAGCCAGCATGAGTACCAACGGCAAGAAGACAAGGATTGCGTACGAGTTCATTGACATTTCGCTGTGCACACTCGGCGAAAGAAAACATCATCTTGGCAGAAAGACGGGAGACACGCGTCTACGTTTGTGCTGAGGTGGAGTCGGAGTTAATGCAATTTAATTAGGAAAGAAAGTGGTAGGGTTCGTGACAACAGGGTTGTCTAGTCAATGACGAAATTTACCAGAAGGAATGCTAAATAGGGTGTGAGCAAGACCCTGGGTGATGAGCTATTTTAAAGTGTAGTGACGAAGGTATGGGTTGTATGTAAGCCAGGCAGAGTATTGGCGAATAAGGTACGAGTGTCGAATATGTATTACACCCGTGGCTCGGAAAAAGGCGAGAAAAGGTATGATGGTGTTACGGAATGCCCTGCCATGTCAAAAGGCAAGAACGATGAGGATAAGGGGGTCCAGGATGTAAATAATCCCGTTGTGATACGTGATACGAGTCATAAATGTCTTGAGAATAGCCCAACGTTTTAAGAATTTGGTGGGCGATGGGCTGGGCGAAATCGAAGCCATATATTTAGCTGCTCTTTGGCTTTAACAGCCTTCCTCAGCCCTCGTGCCTTGTCTGCGGCACATCTCCGGGCACGTTCCTTATCCGAGAGATGCTTGCGCGAGCGTGCTTTGGATGGGGCACCATGCAAGACGGGAGGTTGAACGATATCCTTGGCGGGGGGAGGGGCAGCAGGGCGGTCGGTGGGGGGGAGGTCCTCCAGCAAGCCCGTCTCGAAATCGTTATTGCCAGAGAGGACGTGGTCAACCTCTCTACGAAGTGCTTCGTCGACGTATCCTCGCATAGCGAGAGACCGTAAGCGTATTAAGGCCAGCGGGGGTTGGGGTCCCTAGACGTTGCTGTTAGGTAGGGGGGGTTAGATTATGACGAGTCACCATGGTTAAATGGAAGCCGAGGGTTAGAGTTGGGGGTGTTGAGAGAACAAAGGGAACGGCGTTCGTGGGGGAAATGCAAGGGCAAATGAGCTGGGGCGAAGAGAAGGTGGGGGAGCTGGGGGAGTAGCATAGCGCGATCGTGAATAACGCGTATAAGAGCGTAGGGTAAAAGCTTACCTGGGGTTATATAAATTGGAAGGTAGCAAGCGTACGTATTGGCGTTGCAAACAAACGCCAATTTACATTGATGACATAATTATGGCGGTGGGTAGCGACATAAGAGGGATGGGATATGCAGGGCTCAGGTAAATGCCGAAACGTGATCGAGTAAAGGAAAAATGAGAAGGCGACGACATCTACGACATGGAGGGGGTGGGGGGTTCATGGTGACGGAGGTTCACGTCGCCAAGGTTAGAATCAAGAGCGAAGATATGACACACCGGGGTTAGATACGTGCATAGGTACAGGCGAGACGATGACAGCTAGAAGATGGCAGCCGAGATGTCGAATGGACCTCCTAGAGTACGTGTTGCACATCCACATCTACGACGGCATATGATTAAGGGACAAGGGGGTTCATCAATGACGGTAAAGAAGTAACGGTTGTGCAAGGGCATACACGATAAAGATAAAGGGTAGGGGCCATCGCTAACTTGGTAGCGGGCCTGAGGATATATGCAGCGAAAACCACACCGCGTTTCAAATGAGGAGAAGCAGGGGGGCCGATTGGGGGAGCAAGAGGATGGCGTTCGAGCCCGCCCCAGCACACAAGAAGACTGGGAAAGTCAAGCCCATGCGCAGGAGCTGGCTACATGACAAGGTCTAGAAGGGGAAGCGAAACAAAACCCAAGGCAGCGCATCGAGGTGAAATGAACGAGAACGAAGCTATGGCGCCTCTGTGCACATCGATATCTCCAGACGATATAGGAGCGATGACGATAGATTGGTTTACGAGACAACGACAGCCACGTTATGGTGAATAAAGCGATGTTAGGTAGAGTGACTTAGGAAGCGAGAGAACGATACGCGCAATGCGGGGCTTGATAGAATAGGTCGAAAATGGTAAGGCGTGAGAGTAAATACCAAGCATGGTCGGTAGCGTAGCGATGATTATAGCGGAGGTAGTCGAAAAAGACCCCTCGTGTTTTGACACCGCGATTGTGATGACAAGGGTGCTGAAAAAGAAGATACAGGGTGTGAATGTAATCTACATGGAAAAGAATACGGCATCAACCTCATCAACTGAAGGGTAACGTAAGAGGGGAGCAGCCGCGACACCAAGAACATGGAAGACTGCACGACGATAGAAAATGACAAGGTTGCGACTATAATCAGTGAAACCCCATCGGTCCAACGTAGATAGGTCCTTGTTCCAATCGATATGAATCAGATCGTATTCGCGAGGCCAGGAGGAAAGGAGTGATCGAAAGCGAGTGTACCACGGAACCGCCTGGCTCCAATTCGAAGAGAATTCCCACTTCGTGTCGTGCCACGGGAAAGCTACTCTAGGCACATCCAACGACGAGCGGAATAAGTCCTGGCGCGATTCAAAACGCGCGAGACGAGCATTGAGAGGGATGCTATCTATATGCAAAAAGTAGTCATCGGCCTCCTCGAATTGCAGCTTCTGGTTAGCTAACGCGAGATCATAGACGACGAGGTTACAAAGGGACCTGTTTTCGAAATCCTCCAGCTCTAATCGGCGGCCGGGAGAAAGAAGTGGGGATAAATCATCCGAGAGAGAATAATATGCATCCGGTGAATCGTCGTGACTTTGTTCCAAATGTTCCTGTGAAAAACCAAGCAGCGGCGCACCACCGTGTCGCCAAAATATGCGGTGGTCGTAATGGGATTGTGAGGGCCAAGCATTCCTTTTCCACCAATGTCCTGACAATATGTCGCGCCATGTTTGGGTATGCAGGTGAAATGGGGAGGGCGGGTCATTGTTGCTTGTCGTGGCAACAAGACGGGACGGGTGGTTGAGGCGATATTGCTCATAACGAAGAAGCCAAATGCGACGAATACAAATCCAAGTGAAACAAACATTGGCGCGTTTTTCGTCAGATCGAACGTTGGATAGTAGATGAACAGGGGGGGTGGTGTATGTGAAATGTGCGCCGTGGGATGGAAGGGGGGAGTCGGGTTGCGTATGTTGAGGAAGACCATCACGGTAAGCATGGTAATGCCAAAAATAATCCCAATCACAGCCCCAGGTAGGCCATTCGTCGCGAATACTATCCGTTTGGCGACGCCAATCGCTGCTTTGGGGCTTCTTTTTGCGAGGCAAGGGGGGCTTGGGAGCTTGGAAAAAGTTAGCAAGCACGAAAAAAGGTTACGAGCTAATGAGCTAACCGCGGCCCGAAATAATGAGGGAGTCTTGAACGATCCGTCGTTCAAAAGACAACTTGTCGTCGCGAGAAGCATAACCACGGGCAGCCCGTTCGAAGGCAAGGGGGTCGGAACGATCAACCTGGGGGGGATAAAACATAAGAGGTTTGCTATGCACAAGCCTGCCTTTAACGACGTCCCTCTGATCACGCGCGAGGTTAAGGTCGGCCCATGTGCGGAACTCACAGATAGAGGTGAGTTCGGTGGTGCGAACGTAACGACTAGGGGGGAGATTGGAAGGTGATGCGTTGGTAAGATAGTAGACAGGGACGCCGCAAGGGGAGAGATGGTTGAAATCAGTCGACGATGTGACATATGCGCCGCGAAAGCATTGAGAAATAGGCTCAGTGTGTTTGAGAGAACGACCAAGCTTGTGATGTCCCCAAATAAGAAAGGCTTGGATCTCAGCAACGAACCGCTGAAGGCCACGGGTATACTCGACGGCATCGCGATAGGACATGATCTGGGTCATATGAAAGAGGGTGTCCTCGGCACGTGTGATGGCAATCGAGGGGGCCTTGTAGGGGCCAGGGAGGGCTGATTGCAGCTCGTCATACAAACGGAGGACACGACGAGGGTAGGACGAAAGTTCTTCTCTCCAAAGAGAAACGACTGTGTCCTTGATGTGACCACGGCGAGGGAGGGGTGGATAGCGATAGAAGTCGCTTTCTTTAAATCGGTGACAGGAGATAGAGCGAGGTAGAGAAAATAATCCATGGCCACAGACAAGGATGTAACACAGGTAGGGGGATTCAGGATCGTAGATTTGAGGCAATTGAGATACCTCATGGGGACCCCAAGATCCATCTATACGAGGGAATGGCAGCTGGTGGAGAGAGACGGGAGAGGGGATATACGATGCGTTGTTGGAAAGCACGACGGTGCCATCAGTGAGCGTGGTCCATTTGTCAAAGTCGACGGCGCACAATGGGTCTGGAATACGAGACTTAGAAAGAGAATGTGGATTAATAAAATAAAACACTACCCATAGACAAATTGGATGGGAGGATGATATTAATGGGAAAGAATACGGTTGTGAAAACGGCTACCATATATATACGTTGAATCCCACGGATCGAATGGAGCCTCCATAGGCCAATAGACAACATTAACTCTTACTCCAAGCAAATCAAGAATCCGAGAGGGATAACGTTCACGTCTTGTAGGATATAATGATGCCCATAAGGGGTAATAACGACAAGGAAATAAATATACAAGAGATAGCATACAAGGGGTTCGAAGTTGGCTGACGTGTGCCAAGCAGTCAAACAATAATTGCGCAATGCATTCAATCGTACGAGAATCTACAAATACCAGCACGTACATCGAAGTGTGTTTGCAAAAGGATGATGTCGACGGCTTTTTCAAAAGAAAAAGAAAAAGAGAAAAGTCAGTATGGTACAAGGACATGCCCGATATAGTGTATCATAAATTTTGTCGTGCGAGGAAAGCAACACCTTCGAGGTCGCGAAAGAAATATGGGTTAGAGCCGTTGGCGTCAGGAGCACAGAATTTGGTACTCACATATACTACAAGAGCGCAGTTTAAGGCAGAGGGATGATCTGCGCGCTTGTTTGAGCAAGGGCAAGCCCTTGGCGACCCGCCTGATGGGATCAATATTCACATACAAGCTAGCAAATAAGAAACGGATAATCAGTAGGTGATGGTCGTGATCAGTAGCAGCTGAGAATGTTATTAGTAATCAGTATTGTGTCCAGTAGGGTGACAAGTAAGCGCATTGGTGATCAATAATGTGGTTAGTAAGCATAACAACGATTGTCAGTGGAGATGGGTAATCCAGGTGCAGACAGGCCAACGATGAGACCCGCACGGAGAAAAGACCTGTGTTTGGAGGGAGTTTAGGTCGTATAAATAGCGAGGCGTGCATCAATCGGAACAGCGGCGGCATAGAGAGGAATGGGCTCACAATCTAAAAAGGGCTCTTTGAAGTTGGTAGATCACGTCAGAAGGAGTTTGTAACAAGTTTCGGAAGAGTAATGACAAAGAGAAGCAAAGGTATTAAAATCTAACAATGGTACCTATTCTGTATAGCACAACGCGGGATCAAATGGTCTGCCACTCAGTGAGAGAATCAGCCCAGTCAAAATCTTGGCCAGGGTCACGATAATCGCGCGGGGAGAAATATGGATGGTGGTTGTCGACATTTTCATCACCCATGGAGGTGAGAAGGCAACGGGCGATTGTCTGAGCGTATAGTATCGTACTTGTTAACCGCTTCTCCTGGTTGGCGAGCCTGTACTTGTCACACCCTATAACCATCAGGCAGAGGGCGGTGAGGGAATGCCTCCTCAACTCTGTTATGATTAGCTATGGTCTTCAAGAGGGCCATATATCGACTTACTTCGGTCTGGATCCGAACGAGGGAGGCCAATAAGCATTTGGGCCAGCGTTTCGAGGGCATGGTGGTGGAGTTGATTCGTGAAACTCGAGTTGCACGCAAAGTCAAAATAACGTGCAACTTCTGTAAGATGGATGGTGTCGAAGGAATAAAAATGGCCACCAATAGTGAAAGAAGCGACGGGGGTGTAGACAGAGTGGATTTGGCCGGGTGGTTGGATTCTGTAGGAGAATGAGTAAGCAAGCGCAGTGAGAGATGAACATGACGTGCAAAAGGTCGCCAGGATAAAGATAAACCGTCTCAGCAAGGATGTCTGGGTGAAGAAATTGCTTGCGATCACATAGTTGGGTAAAAATTTTGAGAAGGCTGCTGCGGGGCTTGGTGGGATCACGGGCGAAGTAAAGCGTCCACAGCTTTACACCAGACATGCCCATCACATAGCTAACCTCGCCGTCCGCGTCTTGGTGAGGGAAGGTGAAAACCCCGGCGTGATGTGCCAATGCCCATGAGCGGACAGAAAGGTTGTCCGCGTAGACTTTACGCCTCTCAAACGGCATATCGCGTTGCGTTTGGCTCCATCCAACAGTGAGGCCGTCGTCGAGCATGCTTTGAGTGGGTTATGTCAGTTGTAATAACGGAAAAGTATCGTTTACACACCTGATGGATGAAGGCATAGCGCGATGACTTAGCGGAATGTCGAGGGTAAATCGGCATTGGGTCGGGTCGTTGATTCCGTCGACGAGCTGTGCCATGGTTCCACGAACGTGTGGGTTTACGAAGTCAGCAACGCGCTTCCGAGCATCTTGAGAGGGTGTTCAAGAAAAGTGAAGCAGGAAGGAGGAAAAGGCGCACCGTGCATATCAATCCGCATATTACGAGAGAGACCAAATGATCGTAGGAGACCGTTGGTGGTGAACTCAAAGGAGCTTGTGCTCTCAAAGCCACGAACAACAACGGGATGACCGACTGAAAGACACTTGCGTATGTCGAGCACAAGGTCAAAGGGGCAGGGGTATGAGGAGCGGTCAAGAAAGTCGATGAATGAGCTTGCAGGGGTAGCTTGAGGGTAAGAAGCGACGCGTCGAACATACGCCTCATCGAATGCAAGCGGATTGCGACCGTGTTCTTCCAAGGTTGGAGCGATTGTGGTGAGGCCATCAGGCCACTGAATGGTGGTTGCAGAGTCGGGCACCTGAATGCCACGAACATTAGAGACGAGGTCGAGGGGTCGGGTTGGACGATACACTGGCGGTGATGTCTGAGGGGGAGATGGGGCGGGTTCGGCCACAAGAGATGGGTCGATGGGAAAGAGAGGGTCAACAGATGGCGAGTTGACGGGCACCGAGCATGATGCAGTATGGGGTGGATGATCCACAGATGGGGTTGGGACCATGCGGTCGTCACGGTTGACGTTGAGGAGTCGAGCCTTCTTTCGGTCACGGTATGTTTGTTGTGCTGCGCGTTTCTTGGCCTTGTGCTTTTCTAGGGCGGCAGGGTCGCTGCTGAATGGTTGGTGAAACAAATACTGATCACACATGTGTTACGCACGCTCGAAGCCTTTCCTTGAGCCGCTCGTTGGCCCTCTGATTGGAAGCTGTACGATTCTAGGGTGATAAGAAACGTCGGTAGGCGTCCTTCAACATAGGCTATACACCTACGCAAGGCATTGGTTGGAAAAAAGCAGCTTGATAAATTTGGAAGTCCGAACGGCAATTGGGCGTGATACATACGGT
Organism: Phylloporus arenicola; assembly: GCA_038091335.1. Lineage (NCBI taxonomy): Eukaryota > Fungi > Basidiomycota > Agaricomycetes > Boletales > Boletaceae > Phylloporus > Phylloporus arenicola. Next base: position 6,882 of record JBBPOH010000250.1, on the reverse strand, counting down.
ACAACAAACTCTGGGACAGCTTGTCTGTCCCATGCAACTGATCCATAAAGGGGGTACCAAGTAATATGGAGGCATATAAGGATGTTATTTTCGAAAGCGAAGCTATGACTTAGGGTAGGACTCTACACAAATAAATTGGGTAGAAAAATGGCGGCCAGATGGCGAGGAGAGGTACAAAGCACCTACAAGGGAGCTCGACGGAAACTATGACAAGGGGGGCACAAGAATAACGAGTTACAGGTGTTTTGGTTAAAAGGAGAGAATCGATATGGGTGTTGTAGCTTGGCCACATAAAGAACAAATGACGAGTGCTTTGGAAATGGGTAGAGGAAAGGGCGCGTACCATAGCTTGGCTCGACAGAAAAGAAGAGGTGGATTAGGGTGATTACGAGTGAACAAAAAGCATTCACTGGGTTCATGCCACAAAATAGTGCAGGCAGCAATCGAAAAAGCTAGTCCCGTGAGTAAGTCCATATCGCTCTAGGAGCGCAGGGTCTGGGGTTTAGGGGCATATATGGGGCACACTGGGCGAAGAATACCGAATTCGAATCAATCCAGAGACACGAACGGACTGAAAGTCATATTCATGCGCAGGAGTGAGTGAAACCGAGAGCGCTAAAAAAGGGGACAAAAAACCGACAGCGTATCTGAACAAGGCCAGGGAAAACGCACCTAGGGCGCCCGCGTGCGCGTCATTGTCAACAACATTGTGGGGCGACATGGGGTATACGACGAACAACAAGGAGTAATGATGAAATCGGAAAAAAATGTATGGGAGGCACAAACAAACGACAAGAGGAGCCGATTGGTAATATTTTGATACAAGTTTCGATATGATCAGTAGTAAGTGACAACTAATATTGCGGGGTCAACCTTGTGCTTAGTACTTAGGTAGGTACATGTGGGTATATCTGCACCAACCAGTAAGTTGACTAGCATCACGGAAAATAACAGGAAGGGTCGCAGTTTAAGTACGGTGATCAGTAAAGGTAATCAGTAGTACGTGGACAACCTAACTAACCTATAGCTGTGATCAGTAGTAAGTGATAACCAGTATTGCGTAATCAACACTAGAGATCTAAGCTACTTAATTGCTGAACGCACTAACCAGCACATAAGTACGGTGATCAGTAAAATAGCATGATGCGAACCGGACATAGGCCAAATATATCTGGGGTTCGATGCGAGATCAGAGCACGAGGAGTTGAAGGGATGATACAGACAAGAGGTCTCCATAATGCAAGCGACTGGTGCCTTTCCTTTTTACAGCAGTAGGCTGTTCTGTTAGTAGCGGAACGATGCTGAAAGATGTTTGAGCATAAGTGGGTGGTTCAAAGGGGGTCAAGAGCTGGACAACCAAGGGGTTGGAATAGGACAAGAGGGGATGGGAACAGTATAGATGAAAAGAGGGCGTTGGTTGGGATAAAATGAGCTAGCTATGGGTGGACAAACTAGCGCAGTTTAGAAAATCGAGAAGATGAAGCCCATCCTAAACGAAGAGATAGGAATCAAGCGCGCGAGCAGATAAGTGTTGAATGGGGGGGTATGGGGCGAGATGCTCACCACGGTTCGGTGCGTGATGTTGAGGCTGGTACAGGTATGACTAACCTGGGAACAACGGTGAGCAAATAGACATACGACGATGCCGATAACGATGCTGGCAGAGCTGGAGGTAGGTGGCGTGTATTTGAGGAAGAGAGGCTATTTGGCAGGAACAAATAGGCATCATAGCTGGCATTTATAAACAATCGCAAGGGTGGTGCGGGCTGTTGATCGAGGGGAGGTAAGAGCTGTAGGGGCGCGGTTAATAGGAAAAAAAAATAACGTGCTTTGATAAAAGGTCGCACAAGAAGTGCTGCGTGCGCACTCAAGGTTGGACACGCAGGGAGCTTCTGTGTTGACGTGAATAGGATGGCCATCAAAGGGAGGGGTGCGGCCTTAGGTAGAGGGCTTGGAAGCCCTACAATGCGCTTCATGGATGCAACGGGGGAGCTAAATTTATGCCATTGGCAAACAGGACGGGACAGGAATAGTGGGGGAAGGTCAAAGGTGTTTCTAAGGGAAGGGGATGGACTAAAAGCTACAATGATAAAAAAACTGGGGCTATGGCACCACAACAGTGTCAACATGGCGATTACCTCATAACCTTTTCCCTGTACTCGATGATGTCTTCGACGATGGGGCAAGGGGCGCTAATAAAAAAGGTTGGCTACAAAGGTTGAGCGCATATAGGGTACATGCCGTGGAAGCTGCTTCGAGGAGCGAAGAACATGATACGCGATAACGAGGAGGTGAACGTTGTTCACCGTGGGAGAAGTTTCTCCAATGCTTTTGCCCAGCCATTCGGCGTATGCGCCCCTGTCTGGAAAGTGGGGAAGCAACAGGTGGTTTTGGTGGAGGAAAGAAAAGATGCGTTGGCAGGTGGGGGGATGTTTCCAGACAAGATAGGCCAGCGTATAAACCTCATCTCCGTTGGGGCAGCGGTGGTGGTAGGAGTGGTCATCAGAGATCTCGGTGCAGTAGGAACAAATATACCAAACGCCACCGGCGGAGTGGCTGGAACTTAAACAGGCACTAAGCTGAGAGGAGAACTGGCGGCAGTCTGGGAGGTCTATAAAACGCCAGGGGCAGCGGTGGAGGTCAAAGGGGTGATAGTCGTGCTCCTCCCATTGCCCCCCTCGATGATGTATGAGGATAACTTTGATGGGGCGTGTGCGACGGAGAAAGAAGCAGACAATACAACGCTTGTTCATCTGTGACATACACTGCTCGAGAGCAGACGATAGATCGCGAAACGTATTGGGAATCAGGAGGGTGTGGGTGATGGGTGAATGGATGCCGTTGAATGTCTGGAGGGGTGTTGGGGGGCCTTCTTGGTGGGGGGGAGAAGAGGGTGATTCCAGCTTCTGAGAGGCGGGGGGGGAGATGGGGCCCTCTCCGTCTACGATAGCAGGGGGGTTGGGGGGGTTATCTGGCAGGGACATGGTGATGGGGAAGGCGAAGGAGAGGTGGGGAAAAGGGGGTTACATTCAGGACAAACAAGCGACTATAAATATGCGATCCATGCAGAGTAATGGCAGCGGCATAGGGGACACAAAGCACAATGTCGTCGCCGTGGAGAGGAGATGGGACTCACGAGGTTAAAAAAAGAAAGGAGTTTATCAGCAAATGGCCACGTTGCTACATAACATAAGGCGTTGGTCATACATGGTAAGGTAGGGTGCGAAACGTTAGGTAGCATACAGCAGCAACAGCTCTTATGCTGGGTTCCACAGCATGTGCATTATTTCAACATCGGTATAGGTGAGTTGATGGCACCACTCGGTAATATCCCACAAGGAGGCCATCATGAGGTAGAGGAGGCTGACAGCCGAGCTCGTGAACAGGATGGGACTAAGCAATAAGAGCTGGGGATAGAAGATAGAAGGTAAGATATCAGAGCAAGGTCAAAGATGGCGCACCTCTGCCCAAAGAAGCTCGTGTACGATATAACATTGATAATGGGGAATGGGGGTATACAAATATGCACAGCGCCGTACAATGGAATGGGCAATTGTTGGTAGCCTCAACGAATAAGTAAACAGAAACCAAAATTAACATGGAGGGGCGGGTGTCGCGCATGTGGGGGTCCCAGCGTCGCTAAGGCTGGGCTGGGCTGGTCGGCAAGCGTAGCGGGTGCCACGGTACTAGGCCGTAAATGGAAAGGCCGTAATGCTGGCCAAAAGATTGAATGTGAAATTTTTTGAGGTGCGAGCGCGGTCCAACAAGAGAAGTAATGCCAGTTAGTGTAGCGTACAACGGATAACGTTGAAGATTCTGATCCCTTTCTGGATAACATTTGTATCTGACTCGCTGTCCCACATCCAGATCTCAAACCTCGAAGCGTCTTCTCGAAACCTAATCAAGGGTGGCTTCACTCGAAAGGTACTTCAGAAACTTGCTTTGGAATAGGACGAGGTTTGACATGAGGAGTTCAAATAAATGCTGCAAACCGATTTCATTGGCAATGACGAGACGAGTAAAAAAGAGTCACGACCGCACATATGCATGGCATTTCAGGCAAGCTGCTCAGGGTGAACGTGCTGAGATCCGGATATCTAGCAGCACAGGCTATAGAGGGCTCATATGAATGTCAAGCAATCCTATGCCTTTATCACTGAAGAAGTCGTGAGTTCATATATTTTACCATGCTTTGTGACAAGTAGCATCTGCTAACTACCTTTTCGGTCTTTTCTCCCTCATAGATTTCATTTCGGTCTTGAAGAGAGTGGATGGTTAGTCTGCATGTAGGCACGTACGTTGCCACGATTGCTTACCATATGTGCTTTATTGCCCAATAGACCATCTTTGCCCCCACGCTCACCGCATCGTACTTGGATCTTGTTAGCTGAGCAAGTAGGCCATATGCGACGTATTTACATCAGTAATTTGTACACGGCCTTATCCACACTTGGCACACTTGGCCCGCTGAGAAAAAGTGCTACAAGTGAGCAAACTAGCGAAAGGGACTGCCAAGCACGATAAAGACGTTTTTGCTCCAACGCGGCCAGCATTTTCTCAGGTCACAATTGGATAAGCGGAAAAAGTAGAAAAATATGTCTAACTACAATACTCTCTGTCACGACGGAACTATAGCGCAAGCCAAAGACGCATGTCATGTGCTTACCATGCTAGATATTTCTTGGGGAGTGTAACCGTTGTAACTAACACGAGGCGATGTTGAGCGCTGAGCTTGGAGTCGAGTTGGCGAATGGGCTGGGTGTATGGTCATGCTATGATCAAAGTACCGTGCGAGTCATTAGGTCCTTCCTTGTCCGCATTTTGGAACATGTTCCTGAAGGGTGCGTATGACTCGGGGCCATGGTTGGAATTGGTGTCTTCCCGGTAAGTCGGTTCCTGTTGTTGAAGTCATCCAAGCAGAAGGATTTATGGTCGTCATATTCATCGTTGTAGAGAACCCCACGCTGGCATGGCAATGCGTTGGATATGAGGGGGATGTATGCTTGAGAAGATGCTTGGTTGTACGGATCTACGTAGTCGTCTGGAGAAAGTGCCGGGGATGCGTAGGGAATGTAAGGGTAGCCGATTGAGCGGACGTCGATGCCAGCTTAACCCTATGAAGGCGCGAGGGAATGTGACCGTTGTAGACCGCAGTATTTGTGTTTTCACGTTCGGGACAGTGTGCGTGCGATTGTCACAGGTCACAAAGCGTGACCGGCACATGACTTGCACAAATTTTTCGCCATGTCCAAGTTTCTGAGTCCACTCCAACCACATCTACCAGCCCGTACCATACGCCCTGGCCCGCTTAGCACCCATTTGTAGTGTCCACTCGCTGCACTACTGTTTGCACTCCATCCACCTCTATTCAGTCACAGCGAGTGCGCACCCGTTTGCTCGTGTAGCGCTCACTCAAAAAAAGAAAAAGAAGCTAAGTTTTCTTTCGCTCTCACTCAAATACCTCGCACAGCACGCTAGTAGTGTTTGCATCCCACCCATTGCTGCTCACCCAACAAACCCAACTGCGACGATGACAGCACAATGTCGTATCACGATATCGCAACGCCATTGCGTCCTACACCAACACCATCACTCGTGCTCATCCTCCCACCTCTACATCCCCTCCAACTGTCAATGAGCCCAATATCTTACCTGACGACACCACCTGCGACCGATGGCCACGTCGTGGCAGGGGCGGTGTGGCGGAGGCGACATGACTATGGTGCGACGAGGGGACATGCCGAAACAGGGAGTGGACGTGACAAGGAGGATGCAGCAAGAGGGGACACGATGAGAACGACACGATGACACAACAGCCACGCCACCACGAGGGGAACGCAATGAGCACGCCGTGATGACCATTCAGATCTCAGATCCGATGGCGACCAACATGACAAGTAGAACGGTGAGGGAGATACAATAACAGCGGTTTAGTCTTTTATCGCCATATTTCATTTTATCAATGGACGGTATTACTATGCTTTGAGCCACTTTTCTACTTCTCCCAATTGAGGTGGCCCATCTCAAGCGCAATAAAAGTGATGTACAAGTCGGATCCAAGAAAATGAGTGGCCTTGAGCGACTTGCGCAGCAATGGGTCTTAATGGAAAAAAGTGCTGCAAAAGTGTCGAAAAAGTGCGGATAAGGCCGGATAAGGCCGTGAACAATTTACTAATGCTTCGACATGCTCGTTTATTTTACATCCGTTACCCACTGTTTCTAGTCCTCCGACGATCCCGTTCCACTGGCTTCTGCCCCCAAGGCTCCTTGTATGGATGTGCTGATCAGTTCCACTGCTATAAGAGTGTTTATTATGGCTAGTCGCTCTAGGAGGCTTTCCACGCGGTGTAATACAAGGACAGCCCATCTGTTACCCTGGCTTCTTTGGCTGCCTACTCAATAAGAACTTTGCAAGATGAGGGCGAAGGAGAATCGTCACCGCGAACGCCTCGTCATAAGCTGTTTACAAACGGGGATCAGTCACAACCAGCGCCAAAGGATATCAACACACGATTCAAAGGCTCAATCAATTTATATGGTCCCTTTGTGCCCGAAACTTGGATCAGCTTCTGAAGGAGGCCTTCAACAAACAGACTCCATACTGTCATTGCACACTTCTATCACAAGCATGCCAAGGATGGGTGCCTTCTCGGCCACACGGATGTACAGATCTGCGAGATCATCTGGATGGACGTGTGTGAACCGCCCTCCGGATTTACTATACCACTCAACCTGGCGGCCAGCCGCTGCGGCCTTGAACAGGGGGTTCAACAGCGAGGCACTCTTTCCATACAAAAGTGCAGGCCAGATCACGATTCCGTTCACGTGTTTGTGCCAAGCGACGAGGGGGAGAGGATTTGAGAGTGGGGAAACAACGACTTG
>JBBPOH010000249.1:0-16492 GCA_038091335.1 Phylloporus arenicola | reverse complement strand
ATTAGGCGTTGAAGAATGAGATGTCCTTTTTTGTCAATTCTACTAAATCACATATATTCGTTATTTACTGAATGGCCACCCCCCGAATTCCATTTCCGCTCGTTGATCTGGCTCATGCCGCGCGGCGACAAAGGAGCGCAAGAATCGCGTTGCCATTCTAAGTCGAATATTCCGCATCGACGGTGTTCTCCTGAGGTCTTTGATGACATGATGAATAGGATGTGACATCATGAGATAATCGCTGTACAAGAGAAGAAAAATAAAATGTCTAAGTATCCAAAACATGAATGCACGACCAAGTGGCGTCTTCTACCTTTCGGTATCTTGCGGACGGGCAACTAACTTCGCTCCGTCGATGCGTCCCCCGTCAAACCTTTCGAGTCCGGGCGCAATGCCTCTTAGTCCTCCCGATATCAATTCGACCTGGTTTGGCTGGGAGAACGACTTCTTGTTAGATTCGAAGCCTCTCGCGGAGCCAACGATACTTACTCGTATGTCGCCCTTCTCGAGCCACTTGCCGAGGCTCAGCCACAACTGCCTTCCCGTCTCCCAGTTCTCCTCTAGGTGTGGGTTTCCGTTCGTAAGGACAATTTCCCTGTGATCGCTGGGACGTCTGTCGATAACGGAAGGGAGAGTCAACACGAGCCGCCCTTGCGGCCCAAGCAATTTCCATGCTCCCTCTTGGGTCTCCCGGATGGAGACCGTATCAAAAATAACGTTTATCGGCGAAGAAGTGATCCGCGCCAAAGCCTGCTGCAGTCCGCTTAGCGAAAGATATCGATCAATCACATGCGTGGCGCCGAGTCCTTTGAGGTATTCGGTGTGCTTTAGTGCGGCCGTAGTGATGATTGGGGAGAACCCGGAGATCTTGGCCAACTGAATGACTGGGAAATTTCGTGAGGAATGTAGTCACGCGACGCTTGATAAATTCTACACCTACCATAATTGCCCACAGATCCTGTACCGCCGAATATCAGAATAGGCATGTTCTTATATTTCCCCACTCCGCCGTGCTTCCACGGAGGCATGAGGCCGATGCCGTTAGTCCGCCCATAAAGTCCGATAGCCGCAGTCCCCATCCCCAGTGGCAGCGTCGCTGCCTGCTCGTATGACAAGTTGTCTGGAATCTGTATGTGGTGTTAGAGTGATTGGGATCCCGCATATTGTTTAGCTTCTGCCGACCTTGGCAGCAAAATCGACTACGGCAATGCAATACTGTTGGAAGGTCGATAAGTCGTTATCGTCATATGCCCCATGGAAGAATCTGTGTAACGAATGAAACAAGATCAGTTTTGCGCCCATATCAAACCATATGGTGGCTCTTACACGTCATCGCCAGGATCAAACCTAGTTACCCCCTCCCCCACTCTCTCCACAACACCAGCAGCGTCGCTGCCCAGCACAGCTGGATACTTGGAGACGTAAATACCTCGTTTCTGGACCTTGGCGTCACTCGGATTGAGTGCAGTCGCTTTGACTCGGACGAGGATCTCGCCCGGACCGGGTTCGTTGATTTCGCGACTACCAAGAGTGAAAGGAGCTTGTCTCGAAGGAAGGAAGAGAGCAAAGTGTTGTGGAGCCATCGTCAAGAAGGTGCTGTAATGTTGCTCAAGAATCAATGGGATGTAGTCCAGTGAAGAGATAACGGGGAGAGTGAGCTTTACTTATATGCTGGCAGCGCATTGCCTCGACCGGCCAAAGCCACTTGGGAGATTAAATCCTCGTGTTGTCCGTGCTGCGAAGGGATGTGAAAGAAAGTGGAAGCAGGCACCATTCGGGAATCATTGGTTTGGACATTTGACGCCGCGGCTCGGGGAACAGCCCCCTCTAAATGGAGGCTGATTAGAATGTTAGACGGCAGCACAGCAAACCTGCTTTGTAAACCAACTCCCATGTGCATCTGGTCAGGGCTCGGCGCTGCCCAGTACAGCTTGGAAAGATGAAAGAATGGACCAGATGACATCGATCCAACCACACGACCATTAGAAACAGATCCGCCAAGCTCCCAATGAGTCTCCAGCTGAGCACCAATGGCTGGCAGGGCGCGTTTTTAAGGAAGTCGACATCGCAGGCTCGCGTGGTAACTGAGAAAATAAAATACGTTGGGAGAATAATTCTGTGGAACGATTAGGAAAACGATAGGTAGCTTAGAGCCAGGAATGGCGTGCGACGAACGGTCCCTTGTGAAACCGAGGCAGGTGGTGAAATGGAGCTCAATTTAGGAAGCAGGATGCCAAGGCCCGCACGGGAGTGGTCAAAGGCGCCTCGATGGACTTAGTGAGGACTTGTGGAGTAGAGTATGTTGTTAGGCTTTCATGGGAATTGGAGCACGGCCGACGAAATTATCGTACAAGGGCGAGGAGAGGTTAGTGATGTAAAAATACACGATAAGAAACTTTGGTTGCTGACCCACAATTCGGAGACGTCTCCACAGCATGTCACTAGTGTAGAATTCCTAGAAAACATGATAGAAAGCGCATGCAGAGCGGGCGTTGACGGTTTTCTGAAGAGAACGCTTTCGCGGATACGGCGGACATGAACGCTGAACCACGCCCCTTACACGCTGCTTGGTCAACGATTAGGCGACTCGTCATGACAAGGAACGCTGACCGTGGAGCCCAGCTGAGCAAGACTTGAAACATCCGATGGCGGATCACCTTCGGCCTTCATACGAGGCGTCATTGAGGAGTCCGGTTGACCTAATAGGCCGGATCTTGCTCAGGTTCAGCAACGTTCCGCTCGTTTCGCTGCTGGTGTGGCCTTTCGAGGGACGGCCGGAACAAGGATGAAACCCTGCAACGGCGTTGGCAAGTCCACATCGATGAGGGAGCAGTCCCGAAAACAAAAGGGTGGATGAGTTCGTCTACTACAAGACACGTTATCGATTCATCTAGTGCTCTCAACACGCTGCCAAGACTCAAGTAGTACGTCAGTCAGCAAATGATGATACATATCCAGCGTGCCATTGATGCTACATGGTACACGAGGCCCCAGGTCACCATGGATGTCCTGACGCCACTAATCAATTAATGTTCCTCAAGGGACGCCTTTCAGTGCGAGTCTTGAGGTACGGGGTTCACCTAACGTCCGTGAGCAGTACGTGCCAGGTTGGATCATCTCCACAGATCGTCTCGTTCGTTCATTAACCAAGGCGGCAGTGTGGTGGGCAGTAGGTGACATGAGGTGCCTCTATTAGACACGGGAAATCACCGCTGCACAGCAAATCTTCAGACCTATCAGTTCATCATGGGGAAGTGCCTCAGCACAGCGGCGGGGTAAGTAGTACTTTGATCTAATCTAGTAGCTTTGGTCGTAAGTAGCTGTCGCAAATCACTTAGGTATAAAGGGAAGAAAGGTTCACAATCAATTTTCAGACAACATCCTTCCACACGAAATGACGACCGAAAACTCGTCTGTGACGGCCGCCGTTGTCTCAAACCCAAAGCTCAAGGAACCCTCGGATACGGATCAACTTCCTCCAGAATTCTATCAGTATTTCCTGTCGGATGCCGCAAAGGAACGTAAACCCAGTCCAAGTGAGTCGTTTCCATTGATCTATCCAGTTCAAGTATTGATTGTTCTCCTAGTCCGCGGACTTTACCATCTGGAGAGAAAATCCGGTTTGATCTCTCTGTTAGCAGGCAAACCAAACGATGTCATGTTTCCTTTCGAATCACTCTCTTTTTCGATAACGGATCCTTCTCATTCTTCCCACTCCATCCCGGTCTCCCTCACTGGTGCGAGCCTCGCGGAGGGACTCCAATATGGTCCGACAGCAGGACTGCCACGCCTAGTTGAGTGGTTCACTGGCCTGCAGGAGCGTGTGCACGGGAGAAAGCCTTCCGAGGGGTGGAGACTCACGGTTGGGAATGGTTCCCAGGATGTGATCTACAAAGTTGGCCCTGCACATCCCAATGTTCACGCTGTGCTTACTAATTTTATCTAGGCAATCCATGCAATCGTGAATCCTGGAGACCCTATATTGATCGAGGCACCTGTATACGCGTGAGATTCTGTTGGCAGTGTTGTTCTCAGATGTCGCCACTAATCTCGTCATACTAGCGGTGTTCTCCCTATTTTCCGCTCTCTCCACTGTGAACTTATTGGTTTGTGCCACATGTACATCCAGTTCTCTGTTTCTCATACTCCGCAGAGGTCGTTACGGATGAAAATGGTGTTTGCTCGAGCGACATTCGCTCTATCCTTGAGAACTGGCCCGAGGGTAAGCAAAAGCCCAAGGCCTTCTACACGGTCCCAGTATGTTAAATGATTGTTCTGATCAATCGCCAGCCGAATGACGAAAACACTAGTATGGCTGTAATCCAACTGGTATGACTGCCACGATCGACCGTCGGAGGGAGGTACTCCAACTAGCCCGAGAACACAATTTCCTGATCCTCGAAGGTTGGTAATCAATTCGTTTCCCAAATCCGTGAACCGATAGAAACCACTGATCCAGATGATCCATACTATTACCTGTACTATGGCAAGCGCGAGCGGCCACCTTCATACTTCAAATTGGAACTCGAAACACCTGAGCTTGGTCGCGTGATCCGCTTTGATAGTTTTTCCAAGATCCTTTCGGCCGGCATGCGGATGGGTTTTGCCTCGGGTCCAAAGCCGATTATCGATGTCATGGATCTCCATGTATGTTCTTTTTTGCGCAGTCGCCATGTTGGCAAAGTGTATAGTATGACTGACGTCGAGGTAGACCAGTATCTCTAACTTGCAATCATCTTCCCTCGTGCAGGCTATTACGCTAGCATTGGCCGAGAAATGGGGGTATAGCGGATTTTTAACTCACACGGAAGTCGTGGCAGAGTTCTATAGAGAAAAGCGGGACGTATTCCAGAAAGCACTGGAAATTCATCTTGGAGACCTTGCAGAATGGAGAACTCCCGAAGCTGGAATGTTCTTTTGGTGTGTCTCTCTTTCAGTTCGGATATTTGAAGTGACGTGTTACGGGTCATGTCCTTTGAGGCATTTCTCTACGGGGCAGTGCGCTGCAACTCCCTGCGCTACGTCACGTTGATACATGCTGGGCACCGGTTTCTTAAGATCATGTATTGATATGTTGCGCACCCATCCAGGTTCAAGCTCCTCCTTAATTCTAACCCCAGTGAAGAAGGCGACTCCAAAGAACTAATTCAGACAATCGCATGCGAAAATGGTGTGCTTGCCCTTCCTGGTTCCGTGTTCCTTCCAAATGGGCACAAAACAGCCTACGTGAGGGCAGCATTCTCTCTCTCAACTCCTGAACAAGTCAACGAAGCATTGAAACGATTCAGGGTGGTGGTATTGAAGGAGCGGGACAGGCAGTAGTGCCCGGATACCGTGTATGGGATACTATCATTTACGCATGATGTAGGATACTATTCAGCTTGGACAAGTTGTTTTACAACTCGAGAGTGCTGTGAAGTTGACAAGGTATAACAAAGCATTCGATCACTATCACTCAAATGTCCATCGTTGGGCCCTTGGCGAAAGGACCATTCGTGTTTTTTTTTCACCTTGGTAAAAACTCAGCTTGCCTGTTTCATGTCCCCTCCACTCGGTGTCAAACTTCTGTGCAGGTACTTACCCTTGTCGGCCTCCATGGACGTCCAAACACGTGTATCACGGGCCACGAGCGGAGGTTTACCACTCGGACACATGTGTGACGACCGTCTGCAGTTCAAACACGTGTTCTTCGACCAGCTTACGCTTCGCTACTGCACCATGAGCATGCACAACGCATGTCTTCTTACGCACCTACACCTGCCATCGCATCGTTGGGCCGAAATGAGGGAGCAATCACGCACAACCTTGCCATCCGAATTGCCACATTCATTCACCTGTCGTGTCCACTCTCCGAGGTGTCACCAAACGGGTTTGACCGGGTTCCACAGATAAGGAGTCGTCCGTCCCGAGCGGAGTGAGTGACCAAGCTCAAGTTTCTACGTACTCGTTACTAATGGGAGAAATGGCCGGAACATGGAATCGTTCGACAGCAGCTCATGTGTTGAACGCCTGTTACAAATGATGCGAGCCTACATCAAGTCCTCATCAAGAGCGACCGTGGGAACGCGTCCAACAAGTCCAGTAGGCGAAACCGACACACCTATATGGTCAGCTGGCTCTTTCTGATGGTTGTTGGAGTGTGCAACTGAACCGTCGACTCATCGTATTGTCCGTCTATAATGCCATAGTAGGCATTAAACGATTCTTTCGATCACTGACCAATTAGTGTAGCACCACCACGAGGTTCAATATTGCAAGTTATTGCTTACTACGCCGAAAGCCAAATAAGAAAACCGAGGTCAACCTCCTGTACTGTCCATCGCGTGTTGCACCGGGGAAGGGTTTCTTGGATAGATCCACACGGTTCGGTTACCCCGGTCTGCCTGCCTACCTTATCTCCGTGCAGTTGATCTCGTAGGTCGACTCGTCGTCGTTCTTATCGTCGTGGCGGGTTGACGTGTCTTATAGGCACCCAGGACAACTAAAGGTTGCTATTGAATGACACCCGTCCTGCATTCTTGCTGTCTGTGCTGTAACCAATTTCAGCGTGTTCCAAGTCCCAACGGCGACCTTCGTTTTTCTATCATCTTATAGTTATATCGTCGTCATTTCACCCTTGTCAGGTGTGCAACTCGTCTCTGCGCTCGTCTAGTAGGTAGTTTGGATGCTCAGGCCACAGGTATGTTACTACTAGCACATCGTCATCGAGCCGCGACATACATTGATGGTTTTCCTCGTCTGTCGTGCTGCTACGGCTCCCTTGGCGTCATCAGTCCCTGCATCTATGCAGCCACTGCAAAGCGCTTCTGGCTCACATAGATCTTTAGTTGGTCGCCACTTCCTCATATCCGTGCTGGAAACTTGGATTGCTGATTCCAACGGCTTGTTCCGCCTCTGGCCATTTCTGTCGGAACTCTGCCCGCTCACGGCTGGATTTTCCATGCCATCTGAGTTGTCGTGTGATGCGCCATTGCTTGATGACTGCGGTTCACTCGCACTCCCCATGCTCTTTATCTTATGAGCGTCTGTCTTGTGCGTCTACTTCTTCGACTTGGAATTCAATGGGCATTGTCTACGTGCTCGACATCGATATCACCTCGCTCCACCCGTTCTGCGCGATGGAAGAGTCGAGTCTATTTCAGGCGCCAACTCCCTGGAGCCTACCCTCCTTCACTGGCTTGTTCCTCAAACAGCTTGCGTTGTGACCTACTGGCAGTTCCTGAGGCTGAGCCGATAGTCTGAGACCCGAGTTACGAAGTGTTGCGGATTCACGAAAAGTAACAAGTTTGCTGGCCTGGGCGCCGACATCCGAGGCAGGGAAGTGGCTTGAATTCACTTCCACTTCTGTCCGTTCCTTGAGCCAGTAACATTTCCCGCTGAGACAGAAGTCAATGGGACCGAGACTAGGATGGGCTGAGCAATGTTTTGAAGCTCGCAATGCGAGATGAATGAGTTGCAAGGGTGAGTGGATGTGCTTTATTGCCAGTAGTAAACTAGTCGTCGGGCTTTGCCGGCCCAAGTTATCAGGAATATTAACTCGATGGCGCCGAACAAGAGTTGAAACCACTGCACGTCTGTGAGAGTCTTTCGGATCGCTATGTGAAACAGAGGGTAGTAGGGCCATTGCTCATCATGACCAGAGGCAGGTTGTTTCGGAGGAGACACCTCTACAGTGTTACCTATTCACGCCTGGCAGTGACGTTCAAGTAAAAGCGAAGAATCATATTCCAGTTTCAGGTTCAATCTCTTAGACCGCCAACTTCACCCCCTCAAGCGAAATGGCTATTGGCAACTGTTCGTCTACACCAGCCATTGTCCGAAACCATGGACACTCGAATATGCAGACGCAGAAGCAACTCGCTCCAGAGTCCTACCAGTACTTCCTATCCGATGCTGCGAAGAAACGGAAACCCAGCCCAAGTGAGTTGAACAACATCCTCATGAACAGAGTTGAGAAGCATGTGTATTCCTTAGTTGCTAAACTTATGCATCTGGACAACAAACCCGGCATGATCTCCCTGCTAACGGGCAAACCAAATGATGCAATGTTTCCCTTTGAGTCGTTTTCCTTCACGATCACCGATCCTTCTCACTCTTCCCACTCCATCCCGGTCTCCCTCACGGGTGCGAATCTTGCTGCGGGACTCCAGTACTGTCCGACAGCGGGACTGCCACAACTAGTCGAGTGGTTCGTTGGCCTACAGGAACGGGTGCACGGGAGAAAGCCCTCTGAGGCATGGAGTCTCACCATCGGCAACGGGTCTCAGGATATGATCTACAAGGTCGCTCCACTGCATACCAATGATGCTTTTATTGCTAATTTATTCCAGGCAATCAACGCAATCGTGAATCCGGGGGACCCCGTGTTGATTGAGACGCCCGTATATGGGTGAGGTTCCCGTGGCGGCATTGTTTTCGTCAAGTCACTGATCACCCCACCTTAGTGGGCTTCTCCCGATTTTCGGCCCTTTCCAGTGTGAGCTTGTCGGTCAGTCCTGGTATATTTAGTTTTTGGCTCACGGTTTCACGTACCCCCGTAGAGGTCGCTACGGACGAAAACGGCGTTTGCTCAAGCGATCTTCGCTCTGTTCTTGAGAATTGGCCTGCAGGTAAGCAGAAGCCGAAGGCCTTCTATACTGTTCCAGTACGTCAAACAATTGATTCAGTCTATTACTCACCCGAATCACGATTACGATAGTTTGGTAGCAACCCAACTGGCATGACTACCGCGACTGAACGCCGGAGAGAAGTACTTCAACTGGCCCGAGAATACAATTTTCTGATCCTTGAGGGTTCGTAACGAACAGGTTCCCCGGGATGATGGATTGATGAGAACCATTGATCTAGACGATCCATACTATTACCTGTACTTTGGCAAGGACAAGCGACCACCCTCATACTTCCAACTGGAGCATGAGGTGCCTGGTCCTGGTCGCGTAGTTCGCTTTGATAGTTTATCCAAAGTACTCTCGGCAGGCATGCGGGTGGGTTTTGCGTCAGGTCCGAAGCCTATTATTGATGCTATGAATCGCCATGTGCGTTTTATTTTCAATTGCCACCTCGGCATCATGTGGACCTGTCTGACGTCCCCGACTTCAGACCAGCGCCGCGAATCTCCACGGCTCACCCCTCATACAGGCTATTACGCTCGCAATGTTCGAGAACTGGGGATATGCCGGATTCTTAACGCACACGGAAGTTTTGTCAGAGTTTTATAGAGAAATGAGGGACGTATTTGAGAAAGCGTTCCAAACACACCTCGGAGACCTTGCAGAATGGAGGACGCCGGACGCCGGGATGTTCTTTTGGTACGTTTTTTAGTGCGGATACCCAAAGCGGCATATTGTGGGGCATACATTGAGGGGTCGGTTTTTCATGCAGGTTCAAGCTCCACATGAATCCTGACACTGACGAAGAAGGCGATTCAACGGAACTGATTCAGACGAAGGCGCACGAGAACAATGTGCTTGCTCTTCCTGGTTCCGTGTTCCTCCCGGATGGGCGCAAAACAGCCTATGTGAGGGCATCATTCTGTTCCTCGACACCCGAAGAAGTCAACGAGGCACTGAGACGATTCAGAGTGATGATATTGAACGAACGAGAGAGGAAATAGTGCACGTATGTAGTAATTGGGAAGGTTTGTTTTGTTTTGTTGCTTCGGAAGTGAGCGTCTGACTTGCTAGGTCATACAGAACTGGACACGCGGGATATTACTGAAACGCCGTTTCATCACCACCTATACCCCCCTAGACAAAGCGAACGATCTACAGGTTTCCTTTCCCTTTTTTACCCCCAACTGAGTTATGGATTCCATGGCATGCTTTAAGGGACCTCGATTCTGAACTTGTACGGTCACTTTGCCGAGGACGACTGCCTGGAGTTTGAGAGTCAACACGTTCTTTGACCGACTTACAGCCTCTCATTGTGCGAGGAGCGCGAACCACACATATCTTTGGGCACCACATCTTTCGGCCGCGATGAAGGAACTGTGCCCGATTGCCTGGCGCCTTGTAATCCAGATTATACGCCGAGCCGAATTATTCGCAAGATGCTTGACAGTAACGTACGTCGCCTCGAGTCATCCTACTTTTAAAGTCGGTGAAAGGTAATCAAGGCTATGCGTGGAATTCCCCATGCGACTCGTATTCGCCTCTCTTGACCTTGTAAAGAAAGACAGGGATCCAGTCAGAGGCTTCCACGCTTCGCGCAGACACTGGCGGAGTAAAGCGGGGACCATGAGAGATCGGATATCTCCTTGGAGAATATTACAAGCATTTCCAAGATTTCCAGTGCTAAATCTCAAACTCAATATGCGTAGTTTCAATCTTGGCACCGATGGACCATGGCTGAGTTGACACCGTCATTGAAACAACCACCGATGATTAATTTGAATCCATGACTGCTCATTCGCATCATTGGTTTCCATACCAAGTCCATGCTTATGTTCCCTTGGAAAATCCGGACTTCTCTCCCCTTTTGCGGGGAAACCAGACGAAAGCACATTCCTTTCAGGTCCATTTCATTCACAGCTGCTTCAAACCTCTTGAAACCATGCCGGGCGACTGGATCACATCTGCATATCGCTGTAGGCCATCATCGCGCTCATAGGGCATTCGCTCATCGAGAGCCCTGCATGTCCGCAAGTCAGAAACGGATGCCAGCGTGGCTCATACCGTGAAATCACAGTGGAGTAACTAATACTTGCACTTCAAAAACACCGGTAAGTTTGGCGTGCAGTATGGGTGGAAACGTGAAATATCAGAGGTGGACCTGGAGTCCAAGGAGTAGACCATCATCGAGTAAAATGGCCTACGGGAAAAGCGAAACACTGTCCTTGTAAGTGCGCGAAGGTGCAAAGATAGTTGGATCATAGATGCCCCAGCCAACAGGAACCCATGCGGCACGACAACCACGACTGAGAGACATTGACCATGACTTTCTCATTATGGAGGGTGCATGATTTCGCCTGGGATGATACACGATGAGTCTACGTGTTTCACATGACACATACTATTGGCTTTATGATAGCAACGGCCGTCCTATTTCCATCTTGAAGCAGAGTTATGCGAAGTTGGCGGGTGCTTCGATGGTTTCTTGAAGATTATATCGGCGGGAATGCATCTTGGTTGGGCATCTGGTCTCAAGGCCTTGTCGACGCTATCGACGCTCAGGTGTGTTTCAATCTCATTGATGCCGAGAAGACGATAATGCACCTAAATGGGGGTGACTGACTCGTCGAACTTGCAACCTTCATTGATATAAATGATTGTGCCGCCCTCATCGAGCAGTGGAGATATGGACCCACAACCTTTGCGCGAAACACGTCCAATGCTTATAAGACATGACACTGCAGGGGGGAGATGTTGCAGAATGTGCCAAACCCAATTCTGGAATGCTCTTTTGGTATGTCCGTTCATGTACGACACTGTGGAGTCGCCTGCTTTTAGATGCGTGCCTGCGCACTGTGACAATTCTCAGAACGGAGACGGGGTGACCTAAAGGGACTTGGCCAAAGCAATACAGAACGGAGGTTTGGCGCTCCCAGGGATACGTAAGATTCTGTCCGGCGAATTCAAGTCCGCATACGTACCGCACTGAGATTGATAACGGGAACAGAAGGGTAGTGGAACATGCCAAATCCGAATGTATATTGTATCAGCGATCTAGACCATTCGGTGGCTTGACGTACGTGGTGACAGTGAGAAGAAGGGCTGGTTATGGTCAGGTGGTATCACCAATCCATAATCTCCGCGAACCTGCTACGACATTCGTGTAGTCTCCTGACATCCTTTAAAAGGCCACAATCGCCACAGGCAACTCGACATTCGCTGTACGAGAGCAAGGTACGTATCCATCACTTTGTTCTGTGGCGACCCGCAACCCTTATCTCTTTTGTTAGACGCCATTCAAGGTCAAGATTCATTTGGAACGCCCATACAGCAACTTTATTACCTTAACCTACCTCACCAAGATACAACCATGGCTGCAGTTCACGACCCCGTTTCCGTGAACGCGTGTTATGCAGTCAAATGCGACAAATGCGGCAAGATCACCTGGAAAGTGCGTACGCGTTTCCTTGGAGATGTTTTGTGACGCTTGATCTTCATGTGATTCATCGCGGCGCCGATCTATGCGTGCACCAAGGGTGGAAATTGAGCGCGCATTTGTCTTATCTGTCGTGAGAGTACGACCATGCGCCCTCAGGTGCAACCCTCGTTTGGGCATCCGGAGTTTTTTCTTGACGCTTGGTTCGATTTTTACTTGTGCTAAATTGTATTTCCCCCGATAGGGATGCGGTAAACATGTTGAGGCGGTGAGTCGTCAAGTTGGCTCGTCGACGTGTCGACGTGTCATAGATTCTGGACGGGTCGGTCCAGGGACGGCACAAAGGAGGAGATAACTATTCTACGCATAGTTTGATGCGGTCCCTTTTCGGACACCCCATTGCGGTCTCCTCAAACCGTGCCCACTTCCAAGGCGTGCTCGCTTGGAAATTGAAGGGAGCTATGATACCATATACTGACAGATAAGTTGATACCCAGGTGATGAAGGATGTAAAAGAGGAGGACAAGTGCGTTTGTGAAAAGGTGTAAGCGAGCGGCTGCGTGGGCTTTGGAGCGTAGGCGGTCATTTGACGACTTGTAACGAGATCCATTCATTGTTTTAGGCGGTGTCCGGTGTCCTCTCCCCGACCCCGGTTAGCTCTCCTTCCCCGACTCTTCTGCTACCACCACCATCTCTCAACATACTCCCCTCCTTATTATCAGACTGTTTTTGCCTCAGAACCGTTCATGTCGCCCACCTAGCAATGGCCACTAACCCTGATTCATCTGGCGAACCAGCGCAGCCCTTTGATCCTCCTGGCTCCGTTCGCATGACCAGAGAATTGCACTTTCTGTACAGCGATGACAGACGTCCAAGAGTCAACCAGTATCTCCGAAGTCACCGCGTCGGCAAGGGTCAGCACGGAGAGGTATGGGTGTGTTGGGACCTCTTACACAATCGTCGCGAGGTGGTCAGTCCTTCCCATCCATCTCTCATAGTTCATACCCCAACGCTGCTTCTTTCAACACCTATCAGGCAATAAAGGCCGTGAAACGTAATAATCCACGCGCTGAGAAGTTGAATCTTCTCCGCCGGAGAAACCTCCCGACGTCCCCCCACACGCCTCTCACTGACAAGCTTAGTAGCCTGGAGCAAAAGATACGCAAGGAAATTGCCATCATGAAAAAGTGTCGACATGGCCACATCGTTCGTCTCCTCGAGGTCATCGACGATAAGCTCAACGATCGTATCTACATGGGTAAGCACGTCCCCACTGTTTTTCTCCGCGAATCTAGCGGATCTCCATCCATATCATGCTTCCTGACTCCGCGCCATGGGTGAGTATCTCAGTTGAGGAATTACGACCCCGTGGTTGCAGCTCGGGACACGGTATGATGGG
This sequence comes from Phylloporus arenicola, assembly GCA_038091335.1. Taxonomy (NCBI): domain Eukaryota; kingdom Fungi; phylum Basidiomycota; class Agaricomycetes; order Boletales; family Boletaceae; genus Phylloporus; species Phylloporus arenicola. The sequence continues at coordinate 3,048 of JBBPOH010000249.1, read as the reverse complement.
ATGGCCGTAACTCAACATTCACGGGCTCACTATCATCTTGTGTAGTCATGGAATATCTCGGTGGTGGAGAAATAAAGTGGCGCAACGAACACCATCAGCCAATTTTGCAGGTTGATCAATGCCGACGAATCTGTCGGGATGTTATTCTTGGTCTAGAATATTGTGTGTGGCATCTTTATTACATTCTCATCTATCTGACCCTATCACCAGTACATTATCAAGGGATTATCCACCGCGACATAAAACCCGCCAACCTTCTCTGGACCGCGGACCGTCAAATGGTGAAGATTACGGATTTCGGGGTCTCCCATTTTTCTTACGCACAGCGCCTGGCCGCCGCCGGGCGTGGTCAAGTCGCGCTCGATGACCCAAATGATCCAATTCTTCTGGACGACTCAGATCTGTCAAAACGTGCTGGCACTCCTCCCTTTCTCGCCCCTGAGGTTATCGCGGAATACACAAGTACCGAGCCGTCGCCCATAATTTCAGCATCTGCTACCAGTACCACCTTGCATTCCAACAAATCCGCCATGCACATCAATTCCTCGTCTACCATCAAGGGTTCACCTCTCACTTCTCAGCGTCAACCCATTACCAAAGCCATCGACGTCTGGGCCCTTGGTGTTACCTTATACTGTCTCTTGTTCGGACATATTCCTTTTCAGGCCCCTGATTCTAGCGAGTACGTGTTGTACCATGTCATCTGCAACAGTGACTGGGAACCGGATGAGCATATGGGCAGCGACCGTAAGCCGACCGGAGGTAGACGCCCGCACAAGACACATGAGGGCTGTATCGTCATGAGCCTTCTTGACAAGTTTCTGCAAAAAGATGCCAGGAAGCGTATCACACTTGACGATGCCAAAGTAAATGACCCCTCGTTCTTTCAACGGATTATACTAAATACTAACCCTTAGCGTTATTATTGGTTTCTGAACGACATCTCGAATCCGGACGAGTGGCTTGGCCAGACCTCACCAAGCAAGATTGATATTGTCATGGTCACTGAGAGTGAGACTCGAACGGCCATGACGGCAGCGAGGTTCACCTGGGGTTGGCACAAGCGGCTTACCAATCGTATCTCCTCCCTTTTTCGCACTGTCCGTACACCTCGTCCCTCCCGTCGAAATGACGACGAGGACAATACTGCTGGTGTTGATTCGCTTTCTGGTGTGGTTGCTGTCGAACGCCACAAAAGCGCTGCAGCACGTTTACCGGGCCTCGAGATCCGTGAGAAGGCGAAGCAGAGAAGTGTCCGATCAGTTATTTTACGGGATGACTCGACAGCAGACATTGACCGAAGAAGGGAAAGGTCCATTGAAAGATGGGCACGATCGGCTGCAAATGCTGCTTCTCGAGACCCGGACTCGAATTCCGTAGGGCTTGTGGCCGGCCGCCGCGGTTCGGAGACACTTATTCCACCTGAGGGTCGTCATCATTCTATGGTAAATAACTCGCGTTCCATGGCGTCTCAGAGTCGGCCTTCGAGTCGTGGAAGAGATAATCCAAGCACCCCGTTACCGAATGACGAACGCCCACGCCATCGATTTTCACTTTCTTCAATATGGCGCCCGCATTCATCTCGCAAAACGGCATCTCAGGCTTCTTCCCCACTCGATTCGTCCTCAGGTATATCGATTTTCCAGGATAATAATGTGAAGGCCGGTCCATCTGTGGATATCGTTGCGCGAAGGAGCGACGAAGTGCTACGGCATCACGGAAAGGAAAGTTCGCACAGCACGCATCATTTCCGTGGCGTTCTCACCGCTGCGCGACGCGCATCAAGCTGGGGTGAGCCGGTCAACTATGGGGAAGACGTGACAAGCCTCAATTCTGGCGAGCAAGATGGCATTGACGATGATGCTATGTTCCTGGGAGTTGGTGGTGTAGAACACACCACCATCGTGTCGAACCTTCCGTTTGGTCTCAACCAGGCAACTGAATCCATCAATCATGCCTCTACTGTTCTGCGACACCCACAGCCAGAACGGTTACACCTTGGGCCAATTATACATACTTGTTGCGATGCGTGCCATCCAGACTCTGCAACTAGTCGGCACCATCGCTCGACAACAGCTAGTCCAAGTCCTCTCCATCATGTCGCTTATGAGTCGGATCTTAACCATACTAGCGAAGAAGAATACGAGGATCCTGATTCAGATTATAGCTTCTTTCGTGATACGCGTAGGGAACGCGAACACGAAGCATTCCGCTCCAACATCAGCCAGCTGTACGACGACGAAGATGACGAGGAGAGTGAGGAAGAAACGCTTCCGATAGAGTTCAAGCGACGTTGCCCATCGGTGTCAGTCACTGCTGCATCCCCACCGCCGCCACTGCCGTTATCGGACCCCCCTGACGATGGGAACAGCTAGAGCCTTGTGTCACAACACCCTCAAAGTTCGAAGAAACGATCTCCATTTTGTGTTTCTCTTCACACCATAGGAAAAAGATGCGCCTGAATTTGTTTTATTCATGGTCGCATATAACCACTATCTACTCTCCTTCGTCCGCTTAACACGTCTTCTACATTGCGCTGGCCATTCTCACCCTTGTCATTCTGATATCATTCTTTCCTCTTTTCGCATTTGATGGCCTCCATCGCTGTACTTTGATACAATCTTGATTGTGTCTCTTATCTCGGTGCTTTTCTTCATATACGATCACCCTCACCTTTTTTCTATCTCCGGACGATATGACCCGCATAGAATCGAATCACGTCCCTTTCTCATACTTAGACATTCCTCCCTTGCCCTTCCTCCCTAGCCATATCAGGTTCATTTAGATATTCAATTGTGCTTAGTTGTACTATTACAGACATGGATTGTGTCTACAGGCAAAGGGGTGATGCATTGATAAGCACTTGAAGGAAAAATATAAAGATCCGCGTGGACTAAATATATAATTAAGATAGACGCGGGAGGGGAACGAAAGAGAGCGACGAGAAGTGCGAGAGAAAAAGATATATGCATGCGACACCTGATCCAGGTCCAAGAGGTAATTGTATATGCAACGGCGCGAAAAATCCAAAACCGCATAGCATAGAAG
>JBBPOH010000248.1:0-16495 GCA_038091335.1 Phylloporus arenicola | reverse complement strand
ATGTACCTGTATATTTCCCTGATCTTTTCGAAAGCATGTTATAATGGTGGAGTGAAACGAAGATCCATATTCATCACGTGACAGCTCGAACTCATGAACAAGTTGCCCCCGACTTTCACTTCCCTCTATCGTCTTGTCCTCCGTGCGGCCTCTGCATCCGTTCTACATAAAAATGCTGGTCGAAAGCACCTCCGACTGCTTTTCAGACCCGTCTTTGATGCTGCAGCTCAGGCCGTCGTGGAGCTTCAAAGCAATCAACTTTCACGCTTGGAAAGGACCAAGCATGAACGTTTCCTTGATACTTTTCAGCGACGCAGTAGGTTTATTACTAATCACTCGTCTATGCCGTCTCATTTGCAACAGTGGATGGCACATTGAGCCTCTTGCTAAACTCTGCGCAGTGTCGCGGGATCCCTCATCGAGTAATTTACAACATGAATCGACTTCGGAAGGCACATATTATCTGGGTCCGTGGCAAGTACTATTCCGGATCAAAGAATGTATGGAACCCAAAAGTAGCAGTTGTGGACAATTCAAAGGCTCGTGCCCCTTTGCGTCCTCGTGACATCGAACGCATGGAAAAGAACCGAGTACACGAGCGTTGTTGGGATGCTTTGGGAGAGGTCATCAGGATGGCGGAAGGCAGACATAATTTATCCTTGGGCAGACTTTACCTGAAGCCCTGGACATTGGAAAAGCGATAGTGAACCACATCAAAGCTATCCCTCTTTTGCTTGCTCATGTAAGTCATTACCCAAGCAACCAGGCCCGATGATCATATATCATAGCCTTTTTATGCTAACTTGCACTAAAGGGAACCACATTAAATTCGCAACAATGTCCTTTCAAAGAAACAACAATCCTTTGCCCACTAGGGTTAGTCTGTCCATCCAATGTTCAGCATGCTCGATAAACTTTACTACAGCCACTTGCGCCTCCCATCCTGATGGTAGGTTATTGTTCCCTATTCCCTGTCACGTGACTGCAGCCGTGTTTTGGGCCGTTTGATCACAATAACTATTGTTTGGTGTTCAAATTTAGCCCCCTCGTGGACAGCCCGTGTTCCCATATATAAGCGCTATTTTCAATGAATGGAAGCAAAGCCTTTCGCTCCCGCGTAGCTGTGCTGCGCACTTGTATCTGTTTCACGATTCTCCGGTATATGTATCAGCATGCCATTTCAACCCTCTAGCCTCCGCATTGCTGGCCAAGACGTAGACATTTTTTTCTCTCCCTTTGAAGCATCACAGTGTCTTCCAGTATCCCCCATACCGCGAAAGCAAATGTATGGAACCAATGAATCGATCCTTTCATGGATCAATGCAATCGATTGTGCAAGTATCATCGCTTTGCTTCTTGTGGCTGCAGCTGACCATATCGCAGACCAACAAGTTCCCCTTGAAACGGGGTGATTCCAATGATGTCGATGTCTTTGAATTCGCTACGCATCCTTTCAGAATGTGTCGCCCACATTCGCCGTTCTCCGATGACTCAGATAGCGAAATCTCGTTTTGCTTTGCAGTGTCAGCATGGGCTCCAGAGGTGCTGGCAGCTGCCTACTACGATGACAGCGATCAAAGTCATTCAGACTCGGTTCCTTCAGATGACGCGCAATACATCGCCATTCCCTTTGATAGCCCGTGGTATCATCCACCATCACCCAGCCCCGGACCTGTTACGGCCTATGAACTCTGTACTGCGGCATACGCACAATCGTGTTCCAGCGACGTCCGCCAGGCCATTGCGCAGCAGGAGCTACTACTCGCCATCTTCCACGCGGAGTTACATCGGATGGTACCTCGTGTTGAAGGCGCAGGGTATGGCTTTGACTGGTTGGAAGATGTGGATGCAGACCTTGTGCTGGCGCCTTTGGAAACATTCGCCAATCTTTGTTGGGAATCAGCGGTCTGTGAAAAAGCTCCTAGCTTGTGGTTGGACAGACCGATACCTGACGTTCCTATGGGATTTGACGATATTTATGCAACTTATTGAATGTCAAGGTGAGTGTGTACATTGAGTTGTTTAAAGGAACATTTCTAACGACCCTCGTACTCAGAATCTTGCTTCTATCATCGCCTACTGTTTTCGTTCGTGCATGCATGTTCCTTGCTGTATATCATCCCCATCAATCGCCCATTCGGACATTTTGGCATTTTTTCCGTGTAGTTACATATTCCGTACGTGGGCACTTCCGCGCTAGCTGTACAGTCCTGTATGATATGTAAGTATGCCACTTGGCTGCCGCAGCCATCATCAAATCAACTTTTGAATCTGATGGAATCTGTCAACAAACATTGTCACATCATCCCGCAAAGTTGAAAAGGCCGAAGTTTTTGTGGAGGTCTTGAACTTTGGGACCAAGGTTCGACGCCCCCGATTTTCACCTATTCAATCATGTGCAGAGTTACAACTATCAGGCACTGAGATCGGATATACAGTTTGTTCCTACCAGTGCTTGCCGAAGATAGAAAGTTTCACCTGGTCAGCGCTGACGCAACGATGGCTGCATGGTTTACTTCCGTTTTGTTACATACCGGCGTCGCCAACAATCCATGTGAGATTAGGCTGGTGAGACATGTTTGCCAGTTCATTTCCGACCTGTCACGAAATCTGTGTGTGTCATGGGCCATGGCCACCTCCTCTAAAGCCCACATTCTGGTAAGTAACGGAAGTTTTGTCTATGTTCTTCGTAACTGGGACAATTCAGTGGGAAATGTCTCAGAATAACTGGAAATTCAGGATTTCCCTAGCTTAAGTTTGCACTAGTGCTGCATGCCGCCAACATGCTGCTGTCGGTGCCGATGCCATCATAACGTCCTCGCATAGACCGTGGCAGTGCCCATAACAGTGAGTGCCACCCACGCCAGGATCCAAACTTGAAAACGAACGTGCGTTGTGATCTCACTCATGGTTTCATTCATGATAACGACACAGAAAATATCCTCCGGTGGGGGCGTTCTTGCCATCAGATCTGATGCCAATTCCCAAATGGATACGATACGGAATTGCCATCTCCTCGTGTCCTGTCACCTTTCCGGGCTTAATTGGCATGTACCGATCTTATATGAACGCACAAGTGTGCCAGATCGTCCAGGACATCATGCATCACCCTTTCGTCGACAACATTCTCTCATCCTTGTCAACGTCGCAGGCCTCTGAATGGACTTCGGAACACGAAGTAGTGAGTCTGGGACGTTCTCCTCGAACATTCGATTAATCCTTTTGATAGGCATTACTCGAACCCTTTGCGCACGTAGCATCCACGCCTGGGAAAGGTTTCCGCAGCAAACTCATACAAGCGTTCAATCATTGGCTGCAAGTACCCCCAGCTCAACTCGAGGCGATAGATCGAATAGTAGGACTGCTGCACAACGCAAGTCTCTTGTAAATCTGGTTCCTTCTCTTCCTGCTGCAAGTTCTCATATTTTATAGGGTGGACGATATCGAGGACGGCTCAGAGTTGAGGAGAGGAAAACCAGGTACTGCCTATCTTTGGTTATTGACAAGGCACGGGTACTGAACAGCTGACTGGTCGCAGTTGCTCACAAGATATACGGTGTGCCTCAAACCATCAACTCCGCGAACTACGTCTACTTCCTTGCGTATCAAGAAGTCCTCAAGCTTCCTTACGTTTTTCCCACCGAACGGTCATACATCATCTCCCACCTTGGCCTTCCACGGCGGAATAGTTTGAATTCGAATTCTAGCCTTCGCTTCGTTCAAATCCTCAATGGTGAGTCATTCTCACAGTCATTACGAGGCTCTTTGAAGACGGGATTGGTTAGATGAAATGTTGGCTCTCCACCGTGGTCAGGGTCGGGAACTGTTTTGGCGAGACTACCTCCAGTGTCCAACCGAGGAAGAATACATACAAATGGCAAAAGACAGTAAGTATCTCGCAGTGGCTAAATGATGCGGACTCTTTATCTTTCTGACGTTCAGAGACGGGAGGACTCTTGCGGATCGCCGTGAGATTAATGATGGAATGCTCTCCCGTTTGCGACACGTGAGTTAAATGTCCTGAAGAGAAGTCTAACACCCATGGATGAATCTCCTTAGAAACTACGTTCCACTCATCGACTTGATGGGGATCTGGTTCCAAATTCGCGACGACTATATGAACCTGCAAAGCAACACGGTGAGGAAATCTGCTTGGACAGTCTAATTGGCTAACATCAACTCTCATCAGTATACAGAACAAAAGGGGTTCGCAGAAGACCTGACAGAGGGCAAGTTTTCGTTCCCAATCGTCCACGGCATCAGGGAAAAGCCTGACAGCAAACACTTAATAAGTACGAACCATCGTTGCAGAGTTTGATGTCCCTTGAACACACGCATTTTCCAGACATTCTCCATCAGCGACCAAAGGGTCCTATGCTCAAATATCACGCGATTTCCTACCTCAAGGAAGTAACACATTCGTTTGACTATACCCGCAGCGTACTAGTCTCGCTGGAAGCGCAGACGCGTGCCGAGGTGGCGAGACTTGGCGGGAACCCAAAATTGCAAGCGATCATCGACAAGCTTTCAATATCGGAAGGCAATTGATACAGATCATTGATATTACGAGACATCTTGGTGGTTGTACGATTCATGTAGGTGTAGACATTTTCAGGTTCCGAAATCATCATGTATCATGCCCAGCTTTTCCTTGCATATATCATGGCACTTTCATAGCTAACTCTAATTACACATCCTTGTACTTAATAGTACCATTTGAGAACATCACGATCTGACCCGAGAAATTAACAGGTTGGAATGTGCATTTAATAAGACCAGTCAACGTTAATAATTGATTTAGAAAAGGAGTAACATGAATATCTTCCAAAAGAACGGGTTTTCATCAGTCCCTCAGATCCGCGAGATTGGATTCATAGAGACATAGGTTGGAAAAGTCGATAGTTCTCCACGAAATCACTGAGGGCGGCTATAGTCCACAAGCTATCTCCTATGTATCAGATGCTTCCTCTTGCTGACAATCGTCTTCGTCATCATCGCCAAAGAAATCATCGCTTGCAACACTATCAGTGTGGGTGCGAGGCTTGGTTCGAGGAACTGGCTCAGCTCCTCTTCGCCCGGATGTCAACAGCTTGTCCTCCTGGCCTAACCTCCCCAGCTCGTCTTCCGGTTCGATACTCAGTTCCCCACGTTCCATTTGTTGACGTATCATTTCGCGCACTCTTGATCGCTCTTCGTTGTCGTCCGACGACGCAACAACCGGCGCAACAGCGGAGCCGGATTTGCGGACTTCGGGTGGGAACAAGGAAACGTATTTTTTGGGTTTGGGAAAGTGCTTTGATCTGTCGTCAGTTACCAGGTCCGACTGATCAAATTTAGTGTTAGCCTACCAAAACGTAGTTTAGGTCCACCCGCAAATTAGCCAGCGTTGATTCGAGCTTCGTCTTCGTCTTCCCTTCCGAGGCTGTAATGCCCCGTTTGGTTTGGTTTATTTTTCGGACTATTCTTTGGCGTTCTAGATACGAGAGATCAATCGACCCCTTGCCATCGGGCTGCGACAAACTCACCAAAGAACTTGACTCTATGATATTTCGCCGCATTATAGCGTTCTTTGCGCGATTGCTCGGCACGAACAAGATCAGCCTCGAGAGTCTTCAAGCGCCGTTCTGTCTTCACCCGCACATCTGCTCCCAAGTTGTCTTTGGCGAGAAGTCGTTTTGTTTGTCTGAGGGCTGATTTGAGCTTCTGGACGCCAGGAAGAGCATCGTCGTTGTCTCGTAGGCGTTGCTTTCTAGGATACGGGTGACTTGCCCGCTTTTTGGGTGGCGGTTCTATAGAAGGGCCTGCCGCTGTAGACTCTTGTTTCGTTCTCGAGGGTGCCATCTCGGAAGGAAAAGCAAGTCTTAGTTTAGGGTTGGGGTTTGACTCGGTGACCGCTGCGGCGTCGGTTGAACTCGTAACATTCACCACAATGCGAAATCTAACACTATCGACTGTCCAGGTATCCATTCTTCATCCAGAAGATGTGATACAGTTCTCAAGTCCAACATCTGATAATATTTCTGTCGTTCTTGGCGCGATCGCATTCGACCTCGATCGAAATGTTGTTTTCGCTGGAACGGAGTCATCGCACGGAGAAATCTCGATCTGGAGAACGTCGGACAGCGTTCCTCCAACCACTGGAAACGGTTCTTTTGTCTTTTGTGGCTCATACACTTCGCAGGATGCTCGAATTGCGAGCCTTAGGGTGCTCGCCGAGTCCAATCAACTTATCCTAGTGACACTCGCAGGAGATATCGTCGTGTGGGGGCTGGACGAACCTGGGGGGTTCATTGTAAGTGATTGCATGGCACTCGCCCTCCTTCTAACTGTTAGCGTAGGGAGATGCTGATGTCGTGGGCACAATAGAATCAGGTATCGCAGCTGTGGCATGGAGCCCCGATGACTCATTGTTGACCTTGGTTACTGGTGCGTGATCGCTTGCTGTGCTTCAACCGATAGTCGATTTATCCAAAGGTGTAGACGCCAACGTAATCGTCATGACATCGACGTTCGATGTCCTGTCGGAGGTCCCAATTGAGACTAATGAATTTGGGGAAGGCACGACTGGTTTTCAGTCTTAAAAAGCGCTTATTGATGGTGTTATGTTCCAGGTGCTCCAATTAATGTCGGCTGGGGTTCAAAAGAAACCCAGTTTCACGGATCGATAGGCAGGGCTCATCTCAAGGAGCAAGAAAACGTTGAAAGTGGATGCCTTGCTGACAATGATGGTCGGCCACGTGTTACTTGGCGAGGAGATGGCGCGTACTTTGCCGTCTCTTCCCAATCATCTTCTGGTTCGCCACGCGTGATCAGGGTATATTCCTGCGAAGGTCGCCTCCAATCAACTTCTGACGGAGTACCGGGTCTCGAAGCAGGCGCTGCGTGGAGACCGAATGGAAGCTTGATTGCCTCTACGCAAAACGAGGTCCGGTCGGGACCCTGGGATGCTCGAAAAAGTGGCAAATACGATGTAGTGTTTTTCGAGAGAAACGGCCTCCGACATGGCGAGTTCAGTTTGCGACGTCCCCTCGAAGACGACAGATCGGGATACAAAGTCAAGGACCTCGTATGGTCTCCTGACTCTACTGTCCTTGCGGTGTGGACGGAGAAGCTGGATGGTGATCTGGTACAGCTGTGGACAACCGGGAACTACCATTGGTAATCTGTTGATCGTTTACGTGTGCTACCTTGTTGACCCTGGAACATATGACATAGGTATCTCAAACAAGAGTTGCGAGTTCCAGCAGGTGATAGTCATTTCACGAGTGTCAGTTGGCACCCAGAATCTTCGTTGAGGTTGCTCACGACGACGGCGTGTAAGATGTTTTTGTCCTTAGTAGTCTTGAACATCCGTGTTTATTACAGTTCTCTTTAGCGCAATTCGTTTCCAGAACGTTCACATGGGAAACCTGTGCTGGTGCAAATGATACTGGCACTGTTGGCGTCGTTGATGGAGGTCGGCTCCTCTCATTCAGCATACTTTCAGTGTCTTATTCTAACAGATGAGGTTCTGCTCACGCCTTTTCGCACCGAAAACGTGCCCCCTCCAATGTCATCCTATCAACTCAAAACATCTCTTCCTACACCGTCCGACGACGTTTCTTCACCACACACACAGACGCCAGTGCATATTTCTTTATCACCTACCAATGACCTCCTGGCTTCCGTGTGGCAAAGCGGTCACCTTTCTGTCTGGTCGCTAAATACGAGGATAGGTCCAGGGAAAGGAAAGGCCATGAATCCTACGCTCGTTTGGACGGCGAATTTACGCTACGGGAACAGGATTTGGAGACAGGTTTCTGTTTCTGTTTCTGACCGCAACGACGGTGAAAAGCGCACTGTAAGGGCAATATTACTGGGCGCGGAGGGAGGTTCCGACTATATCACGATTCGTGAATTTTCGATTGCTGATGGCAGTGATGACAAAACCGAGAGAGGAGAGCGTTTCCTTGTCAAGATGCCGGGAACCAACGGTCGACTCACTGCGAGCAATAATCATATGCTCCCGGTTTGGCAGAATTCGAATGGGGAATTATTTGAAGGTTAGTCACCTCGGGGCTAGTATATGCATGCCTCTGACGCTAATGCCAGTGGACTACGCCCAACACACTGTTTCGCCGCTTTGTACCTTTCCCGAGCACTGCTTCTGGGCGACGGGCATCTTGGTGGATGACACTCGAGTGTTTGTTGGCCATGCCTCTTCGGGAAAGTTTTTTTGTGTCGCTCCTGGGTCACAGCCCAGACTACTCGCAAGCAACGCCAATTCTTTTGCTGTCGGTTCGGGTTTCGTGATCTTCACCACCACAGCACACGACGCCCAGTTCGTCCCTGTCACGAGGTTGATACAGGGCGTGCAGCGTACGCACGAAGAATCAGAGGAATTGCCCCTGGAAAGCGGAAATTCAACCACGCAGCCGTTCGACGACACATGGGAGAAGCGCCGTGTCGAACGAGGCTCCAGAATCGTGACAGTCGTGCCGAATACAATGAGCCTGGTGCTGCAGATGCCAAGAGGCAACCTGGAGACGATCAACCCCCGCCCCTTAGTCATGAAAGTCGTGAAGGCCGATCTTGATTTGTGAGTGGACCCTGTGTCGTCTCGCGTGTGGCGCCCCTTAGTAATGCCCGACGTGGTAACAGAGGGCGGTGGCAAAAAGCTTTCATAGCATGCCGCAAGCACCGAATTGATCTCAGCACCATCGTGCAGCATAACCAAGACGCATTTATGGGAGGTGTTTCAGATTTTGTCGATCAAGTTCAGGATGTCGATTACGTTAATTTATTCCTAACTAACGTTGGGTCAGTTTCATTCTATTCAACGCCATTGTATCAGCTCACCGGTCTTCTACGTAGGCGAAGCCACCTTGAACAAAAAACGATTACTGACGTTTGCGACACAGTACGTCGTGAACTCGAAAACAAAGACGTCGGTAAATACGTGAACGCAATTTTGACAGCGCATGTAGTCAAATCGCCACCGGATCATGAGGCTGCACTCGCTATGCTGCTTCGCCTACGAGGTCGACTGTCTTTGTTCCTTGACGTCAACAACCGTACTTATAAACTCTTTCAGATTCACAACCCTATTTGGTTGAGGATGCTGTAAAATATGTCATTTTTCTCGTGGACGCCGAGAGTCTTTTTGACACCGCGCTTGGGATGTACGATTTCTCGCTGGTTTTGATGGTTTCCCAGCATGCACAAAAGGTGGTCCTTGTTCGGGTGAAATGAAGGTGACGAAATATGTCTAACCTTTTTTTTAGGATCCAAGGGAATACTTGCCCTTTTTGCGCAAATTGAGGGCCCTCCCACAATACTATCAGCGCTTTAGAATCGACGATCATCTTGGAAGATATCGCAAGGCGCTATCAAACCTTCGTCTCTCAGGTCCGCAGGATAGATTATCAATCTTGATCGGTGACCCCATGTATCACACGTTTTGATAGGACCTGGTTATTTTCAAGAGGCCATTGAATATCTCGAGCGCCATCAGCTCTATGAAGAAGGTCTCACAATTTGGCGGGGGACGGCGCAATATCAGGTTAGCCGTTCTACGGCGTTCTTCATTACAGACCTGATATGTCCTCAAGGCCGTCTTAACCACCTACGGTAACTGGCTGTTTGAACGGAGAGATTACAAACAGGCAGCCCTGGGTGCGGAACCACTTTCAACGTCAGGTCACCAACAACTAACTGGATCGGGTCATATTAGCGTTTACCGAGGCAGATGACCTCCGAAAGGCGATGGCCGCGCACGAAAGAGGACTGGAATGGCAAGAACTTTTTGAAATTGCTGCCAGGGAAAAGGTACCCGGGGATGAGGTGCAAGAGATCGCATATCGTGTCACCGGTCTGTTCTCTTTTTGTTTTCTTTTTCCCAAACTTTAGGCAGCTTATGCTATTTACAGAGGAGCTTTTGTCAAAGAAGCGTTATCTTGAAGCGGCACAGGTCTTTATCGACTATGCCGAGGACATTCGACAAGCGGTCATCGCTCTTGTCCAGGGCAACGAATTCTCAGAGGCACGGCGGATTGTGAGCATATCTCAAATCCCCAGTTGATTCCTTGTTTACCTCGTCTGTGGAAGGTGTCGTTACATTCAGCGCCCGAGCTCCAGGAGGATGTGATACTCCCAGGGGCACTCGAGACGCGATCCCAACTCGCAGATGATCTCGCAGAGATGCGCGACCAACTCTCCAAACAGACAGCTCGATTGCAAGAGTTGCGTGTCAAGAAGGCAGAGGAACCAGGTACGCCTATTCCCCACGTTTTTGTGCTAAATGTCACATGAACGAACTAGACGTCTTTTACGGTAGCGAGGATACACGCCTGCACAACGTGGATGTGATGACGGACGTGTCGATGGCGCCGACTACGTTCACGAGGTATACGGCCGCGCCGTCCGTGACGTCCAAGGCATCCAAGTGAGCGGGGATCGTATACATCACTCGTCGTCATGGGACTCATAAACACACGCAGACGTAGTTCCAAGACCAAGCGAAAGATGGAGCGCAAGGTTGGATCGGGCCGCAAAGGCACGGTGGACGAGGAAGAGTATCTCCTGAAATCAATCTCGAAGCTGGTTGCGAGATGGACGGCGACGCAAGGTACGGTCCGATACTGCACGGTGACACACGCTGAGGAATCCTCGCAGGTGAAGCGAGGAAGCTGCTGCCGCATCTGTTGCAGTTGTCAAAGGCGCATCGCGCCGAGGGGGAAGCGTTGCAGGAAGCGCTGCGTGCGTTCGACAAGGAGTTGCGCAGGGCGATCGAGGAGGTTTGGAAGAAGGCTGGGGCCGACCAGGAGCAGCCGGCAGATTCCTGGGCGACTAGGATGCAAGAAAAGGAAAGGGATCGCTTGATGGACCCTATTGAGCGTGTGCCACAGCCGGAGATGGGTGCCGTCGAGTTTTCGCTCGACTTGCTGCGAACGACAAGGTAGCCAAGCAAAAAAGTGTAGACGTGGATCAAACGAGTCGTACTTTTTTTTTTTGGATCCTCGTTTATTGTCCGATAGGACGGCGCCCTTTGTTAGACATACATGCGCTACAATTTCGTCCCCTCGCCATCTATTGCCCTTGCGAGCGCTTGGTCCCCTCATCGTTGTGATATAGTGCTGGTCCACCTCCATTCCCTACCGTTCCGCCGTTTTCTTACGATGGGCGAGGCCTCTGATCAGGTGCCTGCTATGCAGCGCGCGGGTGTAGTCGTACTTGATACTGGTAACCACCGTCAGATCTTTGACGTCATCGCATAATAGGTGAGATTCCCAACTAGTACACACTAATCACTGGTTTCGATAGTCATTCGCGATTGTCTTGGTTTCTCTGACATCTTCTCGTGGGGTTACCCGCATCTAGGTGTTTCTCGGAAATGAGATGCTACCTGCATCACTCGCATCCAACAGCTCGCTGATCGATCGGTGGCTATTTAGCACGACTCGTGCTTCCCTGCGCGGCGCTATTGGAGCGGAACATCTAGTCGATCGCCAGTGTAAGGGAATGATATCGGTACACACATCATTGGGTGCGCTCCGCATCGTTTCGCCATGATATAAAGATGCGATTGTCGATGAAAGAGAACCTCTTTTGACGCTTTCAGAGGCTTCTGTTGGGTGCCCCTAGTGCATGTCTTGGCTGGCCCAGTACCACCGAGCGCGCCTGTCGAGTTCATGACGAGTGCGTTTGGAGATTCGAAACAGTTTCGAAAACAGTTTCGACGCACATGAATCGAGCGCACTTGAGGAGGGGATTCACCTGGATATTGGCACGCTGGACATCAAGATCCAACCACGGTCGTCGATAGGTATGGCGTCGATGGCCCGCCTCGAGCCTGATTTGACCACGATGATCGGGCCGCTTGTCGCACCGGAACCCCCACTCGAGATATCGCCGACACAACGGCCCGCTGGTGTGGGCTCCATCTCGAGAGACTACCCTGGTCGAGAAACGCATTCCGAGGAGTTTCGCACGGGACCTCGGCGGATGTTGCCCTCCGATGGCGTGCGCGCTGTCCGGGATGCCAAACTGAGCGGCCCGACGTGGCGACCAACGCCTGCTGCCAAGCAAGCACATCGGGGATCTCCTCAGGTGTTGTTGATCGGCGTAAGGAGGGCAACGACATATCCCCCTCATCACCCGCTGCGGCCATCAGAAAGAGGCACAGAAGAATTTGAATGACACTACGCGTTCGGGGGCATCTTGTCGCCGTGCCTGATCAACCCTCGAGTCAATAAATCAAAGAAATATCACGTACAAAACCAAGTAGCATAGATTATTTTTCCGGGAAGTACTATGAATACAAATGTTGGTAACAGATGTCATATGCAGCGTGTAAATGGATGGGTCTGAAACGTGAGGCCTGCGTGGAGAGAGAGAGAGAGAGAGGGGGGGGGAAAACGGCGGTGGGATGATGAGCCCTGTTGGGGAAACCAGTCGGCAGCTTGGTAATGCCGCCCTGGTTGCGCAATCAGGTCCGTGGTATCCGGCGCAGTCTACAGGTCATCGTGGGAGCTCGTTGTCCAACGCTTCGACATCATATATATCTAGAAAGGGTCAAGAAACTCGAAAACAAGCATAGCTAGCGGATTTTCCCACCTATAGGTGACCGGAATACCCGAACCTTGAAATAAGACCGACGATCAGAACGGAAATACACAGACAAAGACTGCCTTACATAGGGATGCAGTGTCGTCGCATGACCCTCGGAACGTGATCGTACCAGACCCCTTGACCGTCGGTCAAACACATATAGCTCGGCATTGAGCGCCTCATCATCTTCGCCGTGCCAAGCCTGCAACTGGATATTCCCTCCGAGCGAATGAGGACCCGTGGCATTCGTCGGATCTTCTGGCTCATACTCAGGCGATGTATGATGACCCGAGTCTGTCGACAGCTCTGTCGACACCGGCCGGATCATCACCTGGTCCTTTGGAGAACCGGGTCGCTGATCAGTCACTATAGGTGGCCGATGTGAGTCCATGGAGGTTGTCAATTGGGGTGACTTTGCCATGGCAACAACTGTGTAGCCGAGTTCCTGTATCAGCGAACGCGGGAAAAATATCTGGAAAAAGATATAGCAGTGTATCACTTGAGGGTCGGCAACACATACGAATAGGGTGATGGCAGAGGAAACAAATGCACCAAGCCCTCCAATCATGAGCAAAAAATCTAACTGGTATCACTATCGACCCTACTTTCTCGAAGGCGACAAGGACGTACCTGCCCAAAATCTGCATAAAGCAAAGAATGAGATCTTGCAAACGCCACATCACTGAGCCACTTACGCGCTATTGTTGATTGGGTGAGTCCCTTGTACGCCATCGATTGCCAACAAAAACAGCGGAATCGAAAATAAGAAGCGATAAACGATACGCGCGAGCTAAATTAGTGGCGTCTGATGATCAATCACAGGTCCATCGTCAAGCTTTACTCACGTTGAGGTGGTAAAAAAAGACGAGACGAAGGACGACACTTGGCGCGGCACCGTCCTCCTTTACGCCACGGACAAACGCAGGGAACCGCGAGAGGACGTAAAGAAAGGCCAGTGACGTTGCTGTGTTCGCAGAAGACCCGATGAGTAGGGTCCACGCGAGACACTAGAAGTCATCTAAGCATGATTGGGTCGTCGTGGAAAAAAAAGTTTTGGTCACCGAGTCGAGTTGGCGTCGCGAGATGAACGTGGTCAGTGGCATTCCCAGCAAGGAGAGCAACGTGCCTGGTGTTGCATAATCAGCGACTGAATCATTGTGCAGGTAAAAAGGGCCGGGTACCCCAAAGCCAGAATCTGAACTCGCCGCTCTCGAACCACAGCCTGGGTGTAGGGCCTTGATTTTGGAGGAATAGCCAGAAAGTAAACTCTGCACCACCAATCAGCGGAGTGTGTCGAGATCACGGACAGCGGGCTTGCCTTCGAGATGGGTGATACTGCGTGAGGCGATGTTTAGTGGTAACATGTGCATATGGGCGAGGGACTGACAGTTCACAACCCCATGCAACGCTGAACACGATCAGGAGCGGGAGCACCCATTTTTTGTTTGCAGGTGAATAGTACTCGAGTGGGACCGGCGTAACTGGCAAAAGAGATGAGCAAAGCGTTGGAAAAGAGCGGGGCAGGGTCACGTTGGCCATTTGACAACGTCATGAAGCCTGAAGAGAGGATGAGTTGAGAACGCGTGGTTGATATGGACGCACCTTCCTGGAACTTGAGGAATGTGAACGTGACCGAAAAACACACGAGGGAGATAAGAGTCGCTAGATAGGTGTACTGGAAGGGGGAGTAAGGAGGAGCGTAGAGAAAAAGAGAGGAGACTTGCACTCATGAAACGCTTGAATGCGCCGGGCTCTCTGCCAAACTGTCTCCATCTGAGGCACTGGAACTTGTCATAGCTCCAGAGATGATGGACGTGGAAGCAGAGGAACTGGGAAGATGAGCGAGGAAGAGTGAGCGTGTGGGTAGAACACGCACTGACCAAAGTTGAGAGGATGGACCAGAGAAGAAAGGCCGTCGGTGAACCACTTGGCATGGGGGGAAGAGGATGGAGCGTAGTAAAGGATTAGGCTTATTTGTATAGACTTCCCCGCAAAAGACATTAGGATCGAGATCTATGAATGTGCGCTCAAACGACGGTCCAAAACGCTTGACGTGAAACTCGCGACTAGTCATCTACAGTCATCCTACCCGATATTGACACTGTGCGCTGCGCCCTTCTCCTCCTCCTCGCCAAACACATCGACATTCCATTTGGGGTCGTACGTCAGAGGAATGTTGTACCTGGAATGTCACTTGAATCAGATTCAAAATCGAAACTGTAATCGAACGCACCGCCTCGCGTTTCCGTGTCCAATCGCTGACACCTTGTCATAGTCCTCCTTGCTCAGCTCAATCTGCTTAAAGTTGGAAATGATGTGACCTGACAACACCTCGGCATTCAATCTTTCGAGATGAAACGCATCACACACCCTCCTTCACACTCTTCGGGATAACGGAATACCCGCGGTGTACCCCCCAAGCAATCAGCACCTGTGCAGGGGTTGCACCAAGCTTCTTGGCGACCGATTGCACAGCAGGGTGTTCTGTGAGTCTGGGAACGCCAATCACTGACCACGACATCAACAAAAGGTGACACGTAAGCCGAAACAAGAAGACGCGCAGTTGTTGCCAAGGGGGCTGTAAGCTATCAGGTGAATGCCCTTTTCCGCACAGTATGCGACAAGATCATCTTGCGGAAGGAGAGGATGGGCCTCGACTTGGTTCACCGCCTACAAGCACCTCCGGATAAGCACCGCAGACAACGAATCCCAGAAAACATACAGGAACGACGCTCGTAGCATCAATGATACCTTGGATATGGGCAATGGTGAAGTTTGAAACGCCGATCACCTTGACCTGATTAAGGAAAGTGAGTGTCATCATCGACAGAGTGCGCATATACGCACCTTTCCCGTCTTTTGGAGCTTGACGAGTGCCTTCCAGGTGTCTACGACGGACGTGTTGGTGTCCAGCGCAACCTCTCCCGTAGCTTTGTCGACGGGAAAGAGATTCTTTCCAGGCAGAAACGCGACAGGCCAGTGGATGACTGAACACTAAGGGGTGAGTAAAAGGGGTGAGTATATGCGCCTCAATCGCACGGTAGAGGTCAAGATACTCGAGACCGAGTTGCTGCAACGTCTCGTTTAGCTCAATCTCAACGAGGTCGGGCTGATGAGAGTTGTTCCAGAGCTTGGAAGTGATGAAGAGCTCTTGGCGAGAGACGACGGAAGGGATGACTTTCTTGAGGGCGCGTCTGACCTCCTCCTGGTTCTCGTACACTCTGGCGAGGTCGAGGTGACGATAACCGTTTCGGACGGCGATCTCGACCTAAACGGGGGAGGTTAGGGGTGTCGACGAGAACGGCAAGACGAAATGACCGCGTTCCCGACTTCATTCGGTTTGGACTGCCAGGTACCGAAGCCAATCTGGGGGATGGTCGCGCCGGTGTTGAGCGTGTTTACTTTGCCAAAGGACATGGTGGAATGGAACGAGGAGGAGGGGTCTCTCTGGGTGTCCCTTTTTATACTCATTTCATACCTGATCATAATTTGCATGGGTATTGACCTTTGTTCCAATGGGTGTTACGAGCGGAGATTGAATTAGCTACCTTGTCCCGCTCGCCCCACACAGCGTCACTCGCGCTTAGCGCGTTCAGCGGCCATGAATGTGAGCAATCCAGCACAACTATCCGTACCACAAACTCACCGCCGTATCCCAGAACCTCCTCCGGACGCTGACAGAGAGTCGGGTCCAGGCGACTCCTGACCTGAAACTACTGTTAAACACAGTCAAGGATGTCAGGGTATGCAATCCTGTCGCCACGTCGCTGCGGTCATCTCACCTATGCCACAGCGCCAGGGGTACGACAACAAAGTCTCTGAACCATTCTACGAATCCCTCGAGGGCCTGCTTCACGACCTCCGAACAGTCACCATGGTTCGTGTGGCCCAGCGTCCCCTCACCTAG
>JBBPOH010000247.1:0-16501 GCA_038091335.1 Phylloporus arenicola | reverse complement strand
ACTCGGCCTGCCCACTCTCGTCTGTGGTGATAAACTCTTGGAAAAGTGGAGGTGTCACTTTCTGGGCTTCTTCCTCCGCCTCCTTGTGTATCTCCTTGATTCGCTCAACCCAAGTTTGCAAGTCCTTGCTGACGTGGTTGTAGAGTTCAAATTGGGGAACGTTTACAGCCATGGCGATCACATATTCCGAAAGGGGTATCTGTGCTTCGGTCGATGCCCTTCGTGAAGGACGTAGAGCAGAGGGATGCACAATCGACCGTCGAGGTGCCGCAATTTCGTCCATGAATTGAATGCCTGTCATCTCGAAGAACTGCTCAATGGATATCCGGTTGCCCTGGGAATCGTCCACGCCCTCTTCGCCTTCGCCTTCTCCATCGTTTGTATTCTCATCATCTGGTATAGAAGTTGCGTGTACGGGTATACCGCCGTGCGGAGGATGATCAGAAGATTGTTCCTGCCTTTCAGAGTCGTCGACCCTTGTGGGTGAGGCCAGCTCAGGATTATTCACTGGACCGACGCCCTTTTGTCCTCCACTCCTGGTCGGCGAGAGGCGGCTAGAGAGTGTGCCTCCCGCATTTGCAACCGTCATTGAATCGGGAAATACGTTTCCTAGACTCTTCCTTTGTGCAAAATAGCCCGATGGTCTCCGAAAGCCAATCGAGGGACGCTTGCTTTGTCCAGCACCCGGTTGCTCCTCAGCATGAAATAGTGCCAACTTGAGCGGCGAAGTCTTGGATGGGGACAACAGCACTCGAACAGCACCAGTACCGTGCCCTGGGGTAAGTGACAGCCTCTCTGTACCGACGGGCCGCTTCACTGGGCTTGGCTGCACATGATCGCTATTTACGCGCTTTTGAGGAGGAGGGCGCGTAATGGGTGGTGCAAACGCGGCAGTGAATTTTCTGGGTGACGGAGGTAACTTCGCAGGAGAGGACGAACGAGAACGAACAGTGGGGACAGAGACGCGCGTTTTCGGTGTAAGTGTGAAATTCGACGGGCCTGGGAGGACTGTAGGCTGCGAACGGTCTTTGGATGGCAGAGGTTGTGCTTCGGGTGCCTCAAGTTGAGGGGCACTAAAAACGTGAGGCCTGTCCGGCAATGATAATTGCTCTGCCGAAGCTGCAAAGGAAGTGATGGGATCATTATCCGTTGCTATTTCCGGGTATAGGGCTTGCGACTCAGCGGAGATGGCAGCGGGTGGAGGTGATTCAGGGACTGCTGGGTAAATGTCTTGTAAACCAGGGAGCGGAACGGGAGGAGACAGTTCCGATACTGGTTGATTAACCACTTCCTCTTTCGACTGTTCTTGGCTGGAAACTGAAGTTACAGTAGAGTCTGCACTCTGGCCTATGCTGACACGTCTCATGAGTTGGGTGACGTTAACTGTCTGATTTCCGTCTTCGTCATTACCGACATCTTCTTCCACGAAACTATCTTCGGTGCTTGTGAAACTGTGTTCCCCTTCCCCTTCGCCACCCGCTTCACCCAGGCCGAGCGAAGCCCGCGCAGCCTGAAGTCTCGAGACTGCATCAGTTAGTTCCATTTCTTGTACATCGTTTCCATCACCCTCCCCGTCGTCGTCCGATGACGGTATGTATGGTGTACTTCCCGAGTGTGTGACGGAACGAAGGGCCAGCCATGCTTCGCTAGGTGGCTCCGGAGGACGAACGAGGGGAACCGTAAACTCCATTGGCTGCGACACATCACCTTCCGAGGTAAAAGACTGTGACTGTGCAGAATCTTCCTCGACATAAGACGTCTCATTGGGCGCATCCTCCTGATCAACCCGAGCACTTGTAGATGATTGAGGTATGGAAAGGGTGGCGAGTGGCTGCCGAGAAACTCCGAAAGAGAGTGAGCGTTTCCTGACAATATCTCGGGGAATGACTTCTGTCACGTCCATGTCATCGCCGTCGAAGGGACCATCTGCGTCGTCGTCCATGGAGGCGTCAGCACCAGCTCTGAAGAACGCAGATGGGGAAAAGCCGGTATCATCAGAATCCATGTCCATCGACTCCTCTCCACCATCCTCGTTGAAAGTCATTGAATGGCGAGAACTACGGCGGCGAAATCTCTGTGCTCCTGGATACGCATTCTCATCATTAGTCGCCCTGGGAGCGTCAGGCTCTGGCTCGGCAGCGGGCGACGACTGGGGCGAGGTGGTACTGTTTGTGTTACGATCTGGCACCTCGAAGAGGCGTACGTGCGCATGATTGGCGAAACTGACGCGTCTAATCAGGGATTTGCGAGTAGGATTGTCTTCGCGATAGTCGCGAGTGATCTCCATGGATTGGGTTGCATCGTCGTCTTCCAGGGCGTTAGCTGCTGCCTTGAGAATACTCTTTCTAGGGGCCTAAGAGAAGTTAAGTCGCGATAGGCCGACAAGGCAATAAGCGAACCAAAGAACGACGGGCTTTAGCAGCTGGACTGAGTGGATCACCTGGAGCAACCGAATGAGCGCGACGCTTTCTTCCAGGGTGCGCCTGGCTCTTGTTAGCGGCAGCAAAAGAATTTCGGCGCGAGGTGGTCATGAAGTAGTAGAATAAACCGACCGGCAAAGCCTCTAGCAGAGTACAATAACATTAGCCACGTGATTCAACGCGTCTCATCACATGACCAACAGACGCCTATTCAACTCCCTCTCCCCATCCGCCTGACACTTTTCCTCAATGTTTTCTGCTCCATTGCTCCAACCACCACCTCCATCTCGTCTTCGGTTACTATGGTCTTCTTTCCTAATTGCCTAGATCGTGTTTGAGAATTTCATGTCATGTTACCTTCGCCCTGCGCACCTCTTCTTTTTCTTCACCGGGTCCACCTCTCCTTTACCAGGGACAAACTCAATGCCCGGAACGCCCTCTTCTGTAAAGGCCTGGCGTGTCTTTCTATTCGGCAGGATAACGATCGAATCGTCCGCTTCAGCGATAGACAGCGCCGTTATTTCCTTCTCGAGCTTGGACACCGACCTCGTCGGCTTTTTTGCCGTGCTTGTTTTCATGACCTTCTTACTGGTTGGCTTCTTGTTGTGCTTGACACTCCTTTCAACCGCTGGGGGAACGTAGTCGTCCGAATTATTATCTTCGCTCGACACATCCTCATCCTCATCACCGTCTTCGTCTTCAGCCGTGCTCTGGTCATCTGCACGATCCTTTTCCTTCTCGGGGAGTGAGGCATCTCTCTCCAACCGTGTATTCTTATGTTTTATGACCTTCACGTTTGTGGAAGCATTGCCCTTGCCGTCCAGTGGAGAGGAAGGCGTTTCCAAATCGACATCCATCTCGTACCCTTGAACAGAGTCCTCCTCGGACTGAATAATTCAGTTTGTAGGCCCCGTCACACAACATGCGAATAACATACGTCTCCAACAATATCTTCGATCTCGCTCTCGCTCTCTGAATTCGATGTCATCGCCGTCTTTTTTGCAGTTCCAAGTAAGCCAGCCTGGTGTAGCATGTCGATCTTGGCATCCGTTTTTCTTTCATTGCGCTCCACCTGTCTTACTCGTAAAGATGCACTTTGGGAGCATCGTGTGAGCGTACCTCACTCATGAGCCTGAGCGCGTAGGTCTTCTCAACAGCACGCATTCTCCCTTCCATCTCCCTTGTAACTTCCTCCCGAGTTTCCGCCTCCACTATAGCGCACCGCATTTCTGCTTCATAAAGCTGCGAAACGCCCATCACAAATCAACCCAGCAATTTCAGTCCTATGCATACCCGCAGACGTAGATCTTCGATTTCGTCGAACAAGGCATCCACTAGTGGATTGATCGGTTCATCATCACTATTCTCCTCTTGATCATCGTTTACTTCTTCATCCTCTAGAATCAATATTAGGAAGCCGTTAGAAAGCCCCACCAGTTGTTCATACCTTCGAGCACTTCTAGGTGTGCTTCACTGTGCTTCTTTCCCGGCCCAAAGCTCGATATTGTCACCTTTCGCGTAACGGAACGAGGCAATCCCGAATAGCCTGGCTTAGCAGTCGTACCAGGCTTAGTAGGACTGTGGACACGAGGTACAGGGGCATTGTTCACTACCGTTGATACTTCTCTTGCCAACGCAGAAAATTTCATAACATGAGAGTTTTCATCGAATCCGGTGTCGTATGGATTAACGTTCACGATCACAACCTAGGTGGGGTAAAATAATTAGTGGTCGATTATATCAGGAAGAAGAGACATACAACTCTCCCATCACCAGCAAAGTAATCCATGAGAATCTCAGTCAATTTACTGTGTCGGAAAGGCACCAAAGCCAATGCTCTTTTTACATCCCTGGTATCGCTTTGGCCTGGATGGGCGAGACTCTGAGCTAAGCGCTTTTGGTTTGACCTCATAACCTGCGAGTACGATCAAACTTTGGTCTTTTGCAAGAAATATTTAGCTACCTCCAAGCACTGTCCCAGGACCATGAGGGACTTGTTGATGTTTCCAGCTTCCTTAAGTCGGTCGCCCGTGGTCTGAGTATGTTTCGTCCTTTCTGATCCGGCCAAGTCAACAAGAGTTACTCGCGATATTTGCACTGAACTGGGATCCTAATGGTAGTTAAGTGCACGTTGCCCATGTGAAGAGACAAGGCGTACGTCTCTGTCACTACGGTGATTTCGGAGGACCTTTATAGTGATCAAGCTGTGACTCCGGCTGCTTTGGCTATTGGCGAGCGTCCCAAACACGCGCCTATGAACTTGTCCCAGTTTAACGAGAGATTTTGCTTGTGTGGCATTTGTAACACGAAGCTGTTTGAGCCCAGAAATATACCTCCCTGCATTCCCAGTCTCGCCATCATCCATTGCATCATGCACGGGAGAAGGCTTCACTGCGAGTGCCTTTCTGGTCACGAGAACCCCACTCGCGCCTTGACTGGCGATTGGTATGCTACGCGGGAGGCCTTCCACGTCCTTTCCATGACTGTCACTGACAGAAGATAGGAGATCATAGGCTTTCTCGTTGTACACTTCCGCGTAAGAAATCCAGACGGAATATTCGTAGTTGCGATCAAGTTTAATTGTCGTTGAATCAACATGGCCGTCAGAGTCATCTGAAGGTGTCAGATGCTCGGCCAAAACTTTAGCCAAGGCAGTTTCCTTTGGAACATCGATGTTGATAGGAGGGGTGCTCACGTCTGACGGATCAGTCTCCTCTACTCCGTAAAGTCGGACAGGTCGATGCTATAGCTTTCTCCGTTAGCGAATTTATCCCCGGTGGATGGCTCACACTCACGCGTCCGTCACTTTGTAGACCTTCTACACTGTTGAATATTACGTCTAGTGTCCTTGGTAAAATTCCAGCTGAGCCAGTTTCATCTCCACCCTGGATAGTGTAGGTTTTCCCGGAATTCGTAACCCCATACGCGAAGAGGAGACCATTCTGCCCGTCCAACAGGTCCTGAACGAGAGGAAGCGTAGTTTTGGAGAAGAAGTCGGCTTGAAGAATAGTTGGAAGGCAGACGTGAGAGAACTTGTAAATTGAGGGAGGTGTTGTCGATACCCGATAATACGCCCCAGAGGTTGCACGTCCATCGCTGGATGGATCAGTCATCCTGACCGCAGTGTCCGACAATGACTCCAAGTAGGGCATTGTTGAGGGCTCATCGTCACCTAGACGAGGTCGTATGCGAAGGTACGCCTTTTCAAACGAGATCCTCATACTGCCATGCTACATAGAGCTTTGTGAACGTACCATGATCGGTTCCTGTTCCGTTACCACTGATTTCGTAACAGCATGTTTTCCGGTTCTCTTTGGTGCGGTTTTCTGTTTTATATCGGGCGAATTGGGTCTGTTTCTTGCCGTGGCTGCGGCTGATCGGATCGTAGCCTTCGTCTTGATCGCTTTCATCGCAGCAGGTGGATTTGAAGACGAGACAGGTGGTGTCTTTGTCCGTGTTGAAGCACGGGTGGCAGGTGCTGATGCCTTTGCACGACTAGCCATGATCGATGATCCTCGTCCAACTTCAAGAACAACACGCGTTCATGACGCGTCGAGCCACGTGATCCGTCGATCATCTTATCGACAACAAGTTCAATAGCAACGATGATCCCAACACCAGATCTATCACATCTCTCCAGTGAAGACAAGCTGCATGTATATGACCCAGCAGGCGAGCTTTGATAAATTTCGCCATCGGTAACTAATATTCCTGCAGAAGACACGTTTTTGCTTCTAGACAGTCTTGAAAAAGACTCTGAACAACTCAAGAATCGAAATCCGTTGATATGCCTTGAAATAGGGTAAGAATACACAGGGACAACTGGACCCCATTTTGACGCCACATCTAGCTCTGGATCTGGCTGTGTATCTGCGTTCCTAGGCTCAATTCTGGGACCAACAAATTCCCGTCAGTTATCCTCGATTTACGTACGATGAACCTCTCCGTCAATGTTGTACCAGTTTACCTCTGCACTGATATCAATCATCGTGCTTCCATTTGTACTCTCGCAACTGGGAAACAAAACAAGGTAGTTTTTTTGCAATGGGGGTCCTCACGATATTTCATTCAAGTGCAAGGTTGTAGATCCCTCTTAACCCAATTACATGCGATCTTTCTAGACCCCTGTTGGCGCGGCTACGACATTGTGTTGATATCATATCGTTTAATCCCCCATACATTCCCACAGCCTGCGAGGAATTTTTCGATGCACAAAACGATGCTGACATTGCTGGCTCTTGGGCAGGCGGGCTAGATGGCATGGAGGTAACAAATCGGTTTCTAGACAATGTTGCAGTGTGTAAACTCTCACTATCCAACAAATTACTCACCAGAGGACAGGATCTATTATCGGATAGAGGCGTGTTCTATCTTGTAGCATTGGCGCACAACAATATCCCAGCAATTCGTGAAAGGATGCTGGAACGGTTCAATATGAACAGTAGCGTATGTACCACTTCCTAAGGCTTAACCCAATTACTTGAAGTATTTTAGATCACATTGCAAAGAAAAGCCGGGAGAGAACACTTATCCATCATACGTTTCTCTCGATGCTGAAGTATATTTTAGCTACTAGATACTGAGAATTGCAAGCAACGTTTATAGTGGGATCAATGCAGATAAAGCAAGATGCGGATCAAGAGACTACATTACACACCAATAGCAGTATGAATATCGAGACATGCAACTTTTAACCCATGAATTCAGTTGTCATCTGGTCTGCGGCCCTTGATACTAAACCTTGACGGCGATACTAGATGACGTTCATGGATAGAAGGGTCATGATGATTAGGATTGGCGTCTCCGTCGAACTCGAGCCGCAGACGAAGCTGACCAGCTTCGCGTAAATCGAGCGACACGTCAGCCGTCAAATTGCGGCCGGGAAGGATATGACTCCAAATCTGAAGTGATAATATTAGAACGGGAGAACTTCGATTGAGTTTGCGGGCACGAACATCAACTTCTCCCTCTGCGATCAACTTATCTTTGCCCAGCGTCTTGTGGTCGTAAATCCATACGTGCATTTTCGGCGTAAACACACTCGCAGCGAAGACGAAGGACTCATTCCTGTCGTCATTCAGCACCTGGGTAACGACTCATGCTATTACTGCTTACCATTCTGGGGCTGCGGTCTTGGTACCATGCCTGGTCTTGAATTCTCTGTCGCCCAGACGCAACGTGGCGTAAGGTTTCACATCACCCCCAGGAAGATCCTTTGCATTGAACACTACAACACGGAGTGATCCAGGTTCCGAAGGAGGGCCCCCTGTTCCACGAGGACCTGATTCCGTCGATGGGAAGGCGGCAGACTCGCGTGCTGAAGTCGATGCCTGGTCCTCTAAAGGATGTTCAGGCAGGGGCTCTGCTGGTGGGACAGGACCCTCAGACGATTTGTCGTGGTGAAGGAAGTCTCTCTTGAAAATACCCCCTACACCTTGAATGACACCTTTGCCTGCCCCCATTGGTAACGCGCTCAACTGGGTCATCGCGCGACCAGCCACAGAGAACGTGGATGTAGTTTTGCGAGCTTTCGCAATGATCTCGGGCGCGAATGTCAAACGGATGCGAACTTGTCCCTTTTCACCGTGTTTCTCTGTTAATAAGCTGATAACACGATCAGCAGGTTCAAAAGGCTCTAGATCATCCAGGGTGATCTTGGCAGTTCCCAGGCTCTTTGACTGTTCGAGCTGGTTCCAGTCAAATACTTCCACCGAAAAGTCGGCAGCAACTCGGGAGGGCTAGGAATAATGAACAACATAGAATGAATGAGATTTATGAATATAAACATACCACATTGACACTGAAGTTTTCAGACCAATCGGGGTGCAGAGTCTTCTTCTTTGTCTCTGACTTGAATGCCTTGTGTCCATTAAGGGTGAAGACTGCGTATGGATCGGATTTGCCTTATACAATGTCAATATTAAGTAACAACATGCGTGAAGCGTCTTACCTCCTCTGTCAGCGGCCATGAGATCCTTGCCTTCGATCAAGTCAACACGCAAGACGCCCTGATCTGTGAAATCATAAGACCTGTGTTGTGGTCATGGTGAAGCAACAACACATACTATTGATGCTTTCCCGTGGTTCCAACTGAACGGGAACGGGAACATAACGCGCTTCAATTTCAACGGTAGAAATTTTACTCTCGTCGTCTATATCGGTCAAGGTAAATGACTCGCGATGCTCCTTGACGTGAATCGGATCAAGATCGACAATACTTGCAATATCTGACTTACCAGCGTCGCTTCCAGGAAAGACTTCGCGCCACCTTTCCATTCAGCGATAATATCATCTTTGTCACCCTCCGCGTTTTCGTTAAGGCGCAACCAGACACGGCCGAAGTCGAGTTCCTTGATGAAGCCTTCTCCAACATGTTGCCACTGTGCATGCGTGCTGCGAGCCTTGAGTGTAGCGAAGGCTGGCCAATACCCGTCATCTAGAAGCACCTCCAAACGAGCTTTTTTCTGAAGTTTGCCAGATACAACGTTGAAAATGATGATCCCGGACTCTGAATGAACAGTAAATCTCGGAATGCCGTAAATCCAAGTGACGCACGGTGCTTTAAAAGCTCTTCCTTGTCCAATTCCAGTCCATGAGGTTGTTTTTCGTCTTCTTTTTCAAGATCTTCCTCGCCGCTTGAGGACTTGGGTTCTGTTTGAGACGCATCAGCGATGCTGGAGTCATGCGATGGTTTCGCTGCATGTGTGTCCAAATCCGTAGTGGAGCTATCGACTGTGGCAGTTTTGGTTAATTTCAAAGATGGGGATGATGTGCGCGCAGCAACATCGCCACCTGCCACGCCATTCATGGTCTTTGCAGCCTTCTGGATCTCATTCTCTCCCGCATCGAAACCAACATGCTTGAGAGCCAAGGCGGGAATAAATTCAGCGACGAAATGAAGATGGCCCTTGAATGTGCTTCCCCCATCAAGTTGGATGGGCTGTGCCACTTCCTTTCTGCCGGTGGATTCGTGACGGAAATTGGGATCTGTCGTTGTCTCCCGAGCAAGGTCACTGACGCGAAGGTCAACAGAACCGAGGGAACGATCCTACACAACGATTATCAATACACATCTTCAAAGAAGAACCTGCTTACCTTTGTGAGATGCTGATAATCCATGACTTCCATAAGCATGGACTATGAAATATTCAGGTCAAGCTGTAAAAAGCAGGGATTTGCTAACCTCGCTCAGAGAATGCACTGCATAGTCCTGTCAATACGGTATTTGGCGTAATGCTGGAGACATACCAGGTATATAGATGATTTGATCCCACACAGGGTTCATGTCTATAACCATGACACGATGAGCGCTCACCATGACAGAACGAACCTGGAACATACTGTTATTGATGACCTCTGTTCGGCCCTGAATAACATCGTTGACCAGAACTCGCACATAGGGATCGCTCTGGAAAATAATGTTAAAAGATTTCACATCACATTTTGATGCACCGAACCTTGCCACCAAGTGTAGCCTCCACGTTTCTTGAGGCAGCTGTCAGGCTGACTTGTTCACGACAACACGAACGACTCACTTGACATCTGTTGCCTTCTGAAGCCAAAGTCTCACAACACCGATGGGTGGAACGTATTGAGAAACGCCGCTAAGAGCACCTGCTATCTGTAACGGCTTCCATTGGGCACTAATCCTAATCTTTCCTGTCTTGCTCAATGGCCACCAGTCTCGACCCTCTGATACTTCTGCTGTCAGTAGGTCCTCGAGGCGCACCGACATGTGCCCAACCACAGGGTCTTTCAGAAAGTCCCGCTCGTCCACGACCTTGATAGAGATCATTGAAGAATGCTTATCTGAACAGATAAATTCGGCACTAGATTCCCAGACCGGGCTGTTTGTGTGTTTGATAATTTGCGATTTGTGAACAGGGGAAGTATCGTTGTCAAGATAGACTTTCACAAAAGGGTTCAGTTCTCCAGAGAGCGACTTTGATGCGTCAAGTTCCTTGGCTTGGTGAAGGGTTAAACGGACAATACCGACGTCTGACAGAGAGTTGAGTTGGATGATTTAAATCAGAAAATTTGTACCGACTCGTTTCTGGCAATCGCTCCTGGCCGTCGATGACCTGTGACTTGAGCACGGGATAATAAGAAATATCAAATCGAATCTGTCCGCGGTCCTTTCCATCCTTTAAAATTGGCAGCTCAACGCCCTCCAAAGTGGCATCTTCGACGAGCTTCTGCAATTCAAATATTGCCGCACCAAGGGACGTGTCTTTCCGACGCTCATTGTAGTTGAACACGGTGAAAACCAACTGCTCCTGTAACGAACTGATGAGAATAAACTTGGTCTCTACCCAAGATGGGTTGTACCTATGAAACAATCAACGAAACGATCGAAGAGACAGTGAATGAGCACCAACGTCGAGTGTCTGTATTTGGTCCTTGCAAGCTCCTCACGGTTGCTAATAGAGAGACTGACAAAGGGATCAGGAGATCCTCCACTGTACTTGAGTCCTCGCGCGGCATGTATTGTTACTTGGACTACTCCGATTGCCGCACCTATGGGGGCACCAGACAATAATTGCTCCAAATTGAGCGTGAAAATGTTCGGTTCATACATCATAGGCCCAATATTTGCATGAACCATTTCACGGATGAATGCAGAGAGACCGGGAATCTGCCATGGATATCAGTATACGAGCGAAGGCGGTACAGGATATACCAACATGGGCAATATCGAAACCGAATGTGTCCCCACCAACTGGCTTCAGGACATAGTCGAAAACCGGTTTCTCCAAGAAGCTGAGATCCACAATTTGTATGTGAGGGAAATTCGACACAAGCTTCATTCTGACCCTCATAAGACCGGTGAAGCTGATATCTTCGATCAAGATGGGCATAGCGGCAACTGCTAAACCTCTTCCAATCCTCATGGACAACACGATTTTAGGATTGACCTTTTGTGCTGCTTGGCGGGGAGTCAGGTCAGACACATCGTTGGGAGTAAACGAAAATTCCCAGTCCATCATAACGATGTCATCCTCAGTGTGCGGGAAGGTCCTGACTCTCTGGATCCGTGGGGCTTTCGTACCGAGGGTGAAGGTAGTGAGGCGCAGGGAATCCAGGAACGCAGGTGTGTTTACGCTGAGGACTTGATCCACGGAGGCCACCACCGTGGCGGAAAGTACGGGTTCGTAGATGAGCCAGAAACGATCCAGAAAATGGTTCAGCCAATTGGCGGTCTCATGCTCGGAGGCTAATCGGATCTTTACAAGTTCGCGCTGGATATCATCGCGAACACGGCGGCGTACGCGCGTCATGGAGTTGTCATAGTAGGTGTTACAGACCGCCAAAAGGATGATCAGCCATCCCAATCCAAAGTGGAAGAGCGTCAGGAAATGAGACGCAAACACAGCCTGACATATCGAGTTAGATGGGATGAGGAAGAAACGATGTACATACGAAGAAGATCAGGCCAGCATTGTGGTACCATGCGCCATAGAATTGTTCATTCAAAAAGAGACCAAGAATGGACTTGTCTTTCTCCTCACCGTCTTCAGGGGGAGGGGCGTCTATATTGGCGACGGCACGCCAACCGACTTTATACCAATCTGGGATAACAGGGGCAAGGCTTGATGGGTAGCCACCTGGCATGGCGGGAAACGGGGTAGGCTGTTCGGGTTCTTCACTTGCTTTCTCCGCATCCTGAATGCTGATTGTTGGCAAAACACGCCCATTTCCTGTGGCCACAGAAACTTCTGAGCGGAGCATGTATTATGGTCAGTGCTGGTGGGGCATGCGTGACAAAATACCTCTGGCGTCTGTGGGTTCGGCGTGTGGGACGATTTTCTCAATGCCTGCGCTGGCAGCAGCAGCCTTTTCTTGGGGTGATGCATCTGGACTGAATGAGTGGACTCCGGCGCCCTTGGAGGCGTCGCCGGCGAGTGTGTCGTGTAGTTGTTGGGGCGCGAGGCGGTCGTTGTTGCTCGCCATTGGGAGAAAACGAACAAGGTAGACTTGAACTAGAACTTAAGTAGACGTAGAAACTTGCACACGCGACGTGCGGGTCCAAACAGGCGTGGCATTGCTATTTACGATAACAACCTCCGCACTCGGCGCATTTCCATATGGAGGTCACAGCTCCGCCCATCCGCCCTCAGCATCGTCGCCACCACCGACGACCGCAAGCAGGAAGACGATGACAGTTGCGGCAAGGCGTATCCCAAGTCCCCTGTACAGCTGTCCAACCCCAGTCCGTCTCATCCAGCCCTGCTCCTTCGTGTCCTCCACCTCTACTTCTTCTTCTCCGTGTTTCTTCTCACTCCTTCTTTGCCTCCGCGGACGCTTTAATGGCAAGTCCGATCGCTCTTCTGTCAGTATGTGCCACAGGGCATCGACAACACCGTTGTATGGCACTGGTCTTGTCTCCACGCAGGAACGCAGTGGTTTTGCTGTTCCCCGCGTCTGGATTTGCAGCCTTCGACGGACAGTTTCAATCGGCAAGGTCACTAAAACACTTGCACATCCCGCCAGAACCTCGGCAAATGCCCATGCGACGGGGTGTGTGTCCGCCGCAACATACGGACCAAGCCACAGTCGGGGAGCAATAATGGCGGGAAATGTGACATGCATAAACGACCGAAGCCCAATTTCCAGTACGGTCGGTATCAGGAGATGAGGATGCAGGTAAACACCCCTAAGGCCACCCTCGTTGGCTAAGATGTCGGAGAGAGCATGTATAGGCCCTCTGTATGTCTTGTACCGCGGTATCGAAGACTGTGCGATTAAGCGTGTGCGGATGAGATCCAGCGGAGATAACAGGAAGCCAGTAAGGACGTGTGAAGCTATCGGTAGCAGTGGTGAAGGGCGGTAGAACCCACCCTGCGACGAGAGAAATATCGAATGTAGGATGCTGTCCGCAAGTGGCTGTAAGTTCGCGAAAGCAACGTCATGGATGCACGATGTCAGTAGCCCTGGGAGTTGAACTCAGCAGTAACCCCGTTTATTTTGTGCGAGCACTACCTTTCCAGAGTGACAGCCATCCTTCGCCATGAAAACCAATAAGACTTTGAATCATACCCAACGAGGTACGAGCGCTGCCGACCGGAATGATATACTCTGGGCGTGTTCCGTCCTCCATGACGGATGTTCTAATCATATACCCTCTGTCGTCTACGAGTTTTGGAGCTGGGTGGTGGGTCGGGGGGGTGTCAGGCTCTACAAAGTACGACTCCTCCTCGTTCGTTGCCTCACTAAGCTACGAACGCGTCAGTTGGTCATATGTCGAAACGATATTTCACTCACGGTTTCCGCCTCTTCTTCTGGTTCTTCCTCAGATTCCTGAGACAGCACATCCTTTGGGACCCATTGAATTTGGAGAAGCAACTTTCCAACTTCCAATGGCATGGCCATGGCAGTGCTGCTGTACTGTAGCAAGGCAGAAGCTACCAGTGAACGGAGGAGTAGAGGAACGTCGAGCGACGATGGCTCCCCGACGCTCAAGGAAGGAGAAAGGTCGAATATGGAATTCGGGGTGGGGCGAGTGGTGGTCCATTGATAGGAAGCGTTGGCGATAGATTGTTTTGGGACAGCTGGTGAAGCTGGCGGAGCGAATTTCCATTGACTCGACGGATAATTGTACAGATCACGGAGAGATGGATTCGAGGCCATCGCGATACGAGGGCAATGTCAACAGGATCCGCGCCGCAATATGGTGTGAATAAAGTCGAGGCGATGAATGTTGAGTTGTAACTAGGAAGGCTTCCACGTGACTAGGCATCATGTATGTCAGTGACTTCACGGAACGCCTTTTCGGCTGCAACGAATTCTGAATGAAAATCTTCCGTCTCCGTCTGTGTTCCTTCGAAGCGAGTGTCATCGATGACTCTCGTTAAATACCACCTTGAACCTTCATTTCTCTGGTGCTTCTCACTGTCATCGTAAATGGTTCTACCGTGCCGTATATGATACGTGGTGCATCCACCATGTTAGAGGTGGTTGCGTCCTCATTGTGCACGGGAAGAATTCCAGTCTCCTCTTGGTCTCCTCGACAGTTTTCCGGAAAGCAGCATCCTCCGCTGTTTACCCGGAGTTCCTCTGATCTTTGGGCCTTCGCTTGGAGAATGCAGAATATATATCTGCCATTGGGCCGCACGGAGAACTAATACTCACTAAAGTGGTTGTCCATGTGTACAACGGCATTGTGGTATTGAGAGACACAAAATTTGAGCATTCAGAGCACTACACGCAAATCTGAACTCAAATGTAAAAAAGATGTGCCCGCTGCAAGGTTCGAACTTGCGACCTCAGGATTGCGTAGCCTTAGCTACTCATATTTGCTATTATGAGACCTGCGCTCTAACCAACTGAGCCAAGCGGGCTTATTGTCTCTTTCTAGAGATAATATCATGAGAGCGATGTGCCGTGGGAAAGCGAACTGAAATGCCACTTGGTGGTCGCGTCGAGTTAGACTTGAGCCTTGCACTAGTACTGGCGAGTGCAAACCCTTCCCCCATCCATGCTCAACGCTCGCAAAAGAGAGGCATCTGATCCCATTCTCCCAACCAAACGACCGAAATACCCACGCATTGAAGAAGGCACTGGGGCCATTCCTGCTGGGCTCACGGTACACTCCGGGCTGGGGCTGGCTTCTCGTTGGGGGAAGATAGCACGCGAGGTAGTTGAGCTGGCCTCAGAGACAATAAGGACTTGGAGAACGCCTCTATCCCTGTCGCGCAGTTTTGCGGACATTCCAGCACGGCACCGGCATTATCTTCCCCTTCCTCATCGCTCTCGTCCTCGCTTGTCACATACAGTCCACCAATCGGGTACCCTACCTCCTTCCCGTCCTCCGATACCGAACGAATCCCAACATCCGACTCGAACCGAACCGGCCAGCCTTCCATCTTCTCTCGTGTCGGACCACCATTCCATGCAAACCTCCATCCCTACTGATGGTTCTAGCAGCTCAATGCAATCAGGAACGACTGGGATCACGTCTGTCTCCCATTCAACCCCATTGCCTCGCCATCAGACAGGCGATGACCTTTTAGCCAATTCTGTGCGACTACGTCGACAAGCAGAGGAGATAGATAATATTCTAAAGCAGCGGAGAAGTAAAGAGCACATTTATGCACGAAAGGTGTGTCTTTACCCTTGGGAAGCCATTGTTCCGGCTCACCTGTCCATCCTTGTCAACGTAGCACAAAACTAAAGTGCGAGAGGATAGAGCGAAGGATAGGGAAGCCGTGATGGAGGAACTGTATGACCTTAAACAAGCACATGGTGATGCTTACGCCTTCAAATCGTGTGCTTGTCTCACTTTGATCTCAACAGGATTCAAGTCAAATTACGAGGACTTCAAGTGTAAGGTGTTCACTCCCTCGATGTAATTGAGTGCTGACCTTGTTTCCCTAGCGTATATAAATTACCATGCTCGACTTCAGCATCTGGACGAGCGCGACACATTCTCACGTATGTATGATAATTCACTGACACATTTCTTGTTCATGTTTTGTTCTAGCCTCGGCGTCTTTGACAGACCTGCGTCTGAAGGAAGATACACCCAGCATATCCCATCGCCGTTCGTTTTCCGATGTACGCTGTTCAGATATGCACTGCAACCGTTATTCATACAAATTTTCTAGTATGCAGATGTTCCTTTTCTGCAAAACGCAAAGAATAAGTTGTTGCGCACACTGGCAAGGTTTGTCATGACGCTGCAGCGCTTCATTGATGGTGACTTGATTCGTTGCATTTTTTTGTCCCAACATTACAGTCCGCTAGTGAGGCCGTTCCCAACTCACGAGTGGCTTCGCCAAGAAGCGCGCAGAAAGGACGAGGAAATAGAACGCCGTTTCCGCCCTGCTCTTCCCAAGTCCTTACCCCCAGAGATAGACAGACAAGTTGATGTATTCCTAGCCAAGAAGGGTGTCATCTCGAAGGTAGCACGGGAACAGGTTTGCGACAAGGACCTTTCGCGTCTACTTCCATGTCAGTGGCTAAATGACGAGCTCATCAACTTTTATGGTGCGATGATTCTCGAGCGATCAGAGGCCCATAAGGAGAACCCTGGGGCGAACGGAAGAAAACGTCCTCTGAACGTCCATTACTTCAATACTTTT
>JBBPOH010000246.1:0-16529 GCA_038091335.1 Phylloporus arenicola | reverse complement strand
CCTACTCTCCGAGCAGCTTCAGCAAACGATAGACATCCGCGAGTTAATACTGTACAGTGTACCTTCCTGCGAGGAGTCGGAACTACCAGATTATCTTCCGTGTCTGCAGCTTCAATGCCCGCCTTCTGTCCACCCAAATCCACCTCGTAGCTCACAGTCCGCATGCAGAAAGTTCATCTGGTGCCACCCACAGGTCGTCATCATCGCAGAAGGACTGCGCACCCTCGCGGTGTGTCTATATCCTGCATATATCGCAGTGACGAGTGCTTCGAGGGCCCGGTGGATAGCACGGATCCATGGCTCAAAGAATGTCAGGTGAGCAGTGTAGCAAAGACTGAGGCGTGTTCTTCCTCTGTATAGATGGCCCCTCAAAAGATGCCTCGCTTCCCATTCACGGTTCGTGTCGAGTAACTTTGTCAGGTCGTGTTCAAACTCACAGGACAAGTCTAGTGCTGCACGCTCTGCACAAAATTGTAACACAGAACGTCGTCAGAAGAACGGGAGCCATCGGACGTATTTCTGTGGCATTTCAAGGGCTCGTAGTACAGGTAGCTTGGTCAATCTCCCGTGCTCGTACTCTCGCGCACACATTTGACGTTGTAAACCGAACGAGGCGCACTGATGGTATCCAACCCTCTCGGTGTATCCATCGTAACTTTTCTGAAACCAGACCGAAGCGCGAGATCAGCAAGCAGCAGTCTCTGTCTAGGATGTACTACATGTTTGGGGTTTGGGAGGAAAAAGTCCAGGCGATAAATCATAATAAGATGTGTGTTATACTATGAAGGAATGTATCATGGTGTGGTGGTATAGGCGTCAAATGCCAACAAAAAAGAGAGCTGTCGAGTATCAAGGACACGTATTGGTCATCTTATTCAACGGGAACTGGTATCCAGCTTGTGCCCAGGTCGTTATGTTCGGATTACTGTAAGCATTTAAGTGGCTAGAGGTCCAGTTAGATGGCAAGGCTCAGGTGGTCCGACTATTACATACTTGTTGATATAGTTCGCAGTTGGACGACTTGGGGGGTCGCAGGACAATGCGTTCTGTAACCCCTGCCGTTGGTATAGGCGAACATAGTCGACATACATTGCACTTGGGAATGGAAGGGTTGCATAATTGGGACCCTGGAAGGAAGCTAAAGCGGTAATCAATAACTCAGCCGTATTGGAACCAGAGACCCGCTCACGAGACATGCCCAAGTTGAAGATAATGAACTGCCAAGCGTGAGTCTAATTGTCTGACGTTGAACAAGGAAACTCACCATTGGTTCTTCGGGGATTAATCTCGAGCTGACCTCAGAGATTGAATTTGGCCCAATGGAGGCCGATGTTATTTTCCACGTCTGCGCGCTTTCACTGTACCAGGTGATGTATCCAGTGGGCCGATTATTGGGGTTTGACCAATACTCAAACCCATACGTCGCATAACCTTGGCCATTATAATTTTGACTATCGACAAAAGTCACCGCGGACAGAGCCTGTTGGTAAACTGCGCCCGTGTAGGAGTTAAACGTGGTAATCGCCGAATCGTTGATGGTGGTCGCCGTAGACGCGTTGTTGAATTGGTACTGGTAGTCATACGGGGCAACTTGGAAACTCTGGGAGACTTGGCCTTTGAACGGAGTCGTATAAAGATCTATTTGGGCTTCCAAGACATCAATTTCGGGTACCCCACGGCCTACAAATCCACTGCTCGTCGTGGGGCCGGGATGGTCCTGACCGGGGCAAGTGCACGCAGAAAGCCGCTGGCCAGGCTGGTAACTGAGTGGGCCACCACCGCTACCACCTGTGGCCGCTGCCGCCGGGGTACCATCGTAAGTTTGGTTGGGAAGTGTTCCCAAGTCGCAGCTGTCATAACTGTACGGCCATGTACCTAGACAGAAGGATCGATGAGCATTCTAAGGCAACAGGGAAGGAAAAAAACCACCTTCCGTGGTTCCACCAAAGCCAGGACGTCCCTAATCCTTGATGGTAAGATCCGATAGTTAGTTAATCAGGAAAAGCTTACCAAATTTCCCATAGTCCATGCACCTATCGCTGGTATGAGACCAAGAAGACTCGTAGGTAAACGAAGCACTCACCAGGCCAGAATCCTGGAGATTGTGACGTTCCCGGAAGACTGAGACTAACTTCAAGATACCCGGTGGTAAAGCACAGCTTGTTCCACGATGTCAGCATACCTTGATAAAACTCAGCAACGGACCACACCCGCACAAGTCAGTCACAAACCACTCATGAAGTTCAAATCATTAATGGGCTGTTCTGTGATCGTAATCACGAGCTTTCCGTTTGATGTTGTGACCGCCTTCGAATACCAGTTGAGGGCTACCGTTACGCAAAAAGTAAGATACAAGCGTACCTGAGGAGCATACCACTCCAAGTCACCCGTGGGCCTAAACGTATAGAAATGTAAATATCGACTCGATACTTAATAATCAACGAAACCCACCAATAATGCAAGTCGACTGCTTCCCAATACGGATCATCGCCTGGCCAGAATGTGCGATCATCTGTGTTAAATTCGTCGCTAAACACGAGTTCGTATGCATAACCATCGCTTCCAGTCCGATATCGTGCGGAAGGGGGAGTGTCGGCATCGATAAGTTGCGGCAAGCCGGGAAGACTTGGTACTTGACCAGTGTAGTTGATACCACCGAGGTTGTACCCGGACGACTTGCTTTCGCCTGACGTGTAGTAATGGATGATGGGATAGCCGGCAAAAAGAGTGATCAAGCCAACGATGAGGATAAAGAGTACGGAAGCGTTTGCCCATCCTCTGGCCGAAAGGAACGTGAAAGAGCTGTCGAGCGCTGCGTCTTGCACGGGATCAGGGTTGTGGAGGGCATCGTCTAGATCGGGATCCTTGGTATCCCACACATAAGGTACTGAGGAGGAATTTGTGGTCAGTGCGCTTGGCATCTTCTCTCCTCCAGTCATGGAAGAGACCTCTGAAGGTGCAGCACTGAACCGCGAGCTCTGAAATGCGTTGTCACGAGCCGACGACGGGTTGTACTATGAAACATTGGGGCAGGATCAGACAAACAAAGGGAACGATACGCACGGAATATGGACCATAGCTGCTGCCAATCGCGCCGGTGGCAACACCTTGGGCAATCGCACCTCTGCCTGACTGAAATTGGCTGTTGAGGGAGGTTGACCTTGCGGCGGGCCTAGACGCAGACTGTGAACCTGGCATATTTGCTGGGCTCTGCGGAACAGCGTAGTACTCCTGGGGACTCTGGGCTGGCTTGCGCTGCATGGACGACGAGGGGGAGAGGGACCACGGAAAACGGCCAACGCTAGTGTTGCACTCAACGTGACTATCCAAACCTGGACTGACCACACGAGTCTCTCACGCATCTTGTTACTAGTACTACATGTTCATTCGACAGACAGTCCCACTACCACTCCTTCCATCAAACACAAAAAAGTTGGCTATTGGCGCTTCCCTTGCAGCCAGTGCTTTCAAAATATCTTGTCCCAGCATTCCCCCAACCACTGCACATACCGGTGAAAATTCGGAAGACGCCGTCGTGGATAACATTCTGCAAAATTGTTAGCATCACTGCTTTAATGTACACTGTTGGCACCCACTCAATCAGCTCCTGCGGTATGGTACCAAGCACTTGTTTGTTCACTTCGGATGCCTCCAACAACGAATTTGCTATGGACAGAAGCTGTGGTGCTTCCTCCACGCTCCCCGGGAGCTTCCCTGCGTGGATGTGCTCGTACTCCCAGATGGCTTCATTATACACGTCAGCAGTGGAGAACGACGTCTGAT
Organism: Phylloporus arenicola; assembly: GCA_038091335.1. Lineage (NCBI taxonomy): Eukaryota > Fungi > Basidiomycota > Agaricomycetes > Boletales > Boletaceae > Phylloporus > Phylloporus arenicola. The sequence continues at coordinate 12,746 of JBBPOH010000246.1, read as the reverse complement.
TCAACGCACCAAGCATGGCATGTAAGACTGCCGGATTAAGTTCCTTCGTTTGTCTTCTAGTCAAAGCCGACCACTGGTGGCGCAGAGCCATGTGCAAAGGAGAGTACACCACGCTAGCTTTTAGATTGCGGGGTGCGTCGCTCGGGGCAGATCGATCCCTATTTCGATCGATATACGGTAAGAAACAGGAAAAGTGTACCTCAGAATATACGCACGGGGAGATGTAATCGTGTTTGAGCAAGTCACAGAAAATGTAGCCGATCAAACCAAAGGTTCCTCCAGCGTAAAAAGGTTTTCCAAAACGTCGGCAAACATCGTTCATGTGTATCTTAGTCGTGGCCAGTCAGCACGCCGAACGCCTATGAACGTATGACGATTTCTTACCAGTCTTTCGCGATCCCCATCAGTCACGCAGACAAGGTCGACGCTCGCGACCAGTGCATCAACTGACTCCGGCTCTCGCAGCATATCATGACTGATCGCCTCGACAGTAACGAGAGGATTCAAACTCTCTATCCGGGGCTTTGCAGCATCCACTTTCTATCAATCATAATATCATCAGTCCATGACTCTTCAACCTATTCTCTGTGCGAGCTACCTTTTTCCCTACATCATCATCACGAAAGAAGAAACCCGTCCCGAGGTCCTCTTGGGAAACGTCGTCTGTGTCAAGAATGACAAGCTTTCCAATTCCGGCGAGAACAATATTCTTGATAGCCTCCGTCGCGGTACCACGTAACCGGACAACGAGAATAGCTGCATTTCGCATACTGAGTAGCCAAATGGTTAGCGATACTGGAAGGCGAACATGCAACGAATGCACCGTTGTTGTGCTTCAAGACCCCATAGTCGTATCTGGCGGTCGTAGACGGCAGCCTCGTCTATGAAAAACGGATGCGGTAGACGCGTCCTCACACGAGCAGTCACGATGCAGTACAAACTCACCCTCTGTAATCTGAACGGGATTCAGTTTAGTGCTACCTTCTTGGTCTGCTGACATGTCGATGTGTCAAGTTGCAAATGAGTAGTAGAGTTGTGAGTCAGTGCAACGAAGTGCGAGCGCGACTCTGAGCAGTGCTGTCATCACACGTGATCAAGAGCGCTAACCTAGCTTCGATGCCATCTAGAACACATACAACTGCTATCCGAGACGGATGGTGGACATATAGATACATACTATGCGAGAAATGATCGGGTGGTGTCAGACATTTACAAAACTCGCAAATCCAACAAGCACAGGGGTAACAAAGAGCAGTGATGGGTGTATATAGCATGAGACTGTTAGATCATTGAAGGGATCCTTTCACCACTTGATGTGACATCTTGATCGTCGTCCAGGCTATTAGTAGTGAGCTCCGCACCGAGAAAAATCCAATAAGAAAAACTGACAGATAATTCCGCTCGATCTCGGACAGAATCGACAAGAAATCCCCTGGAACAGTGACCGTGGTCAGTGAATTACCTCGCGAGTACAGAGGGTCACTGACAAAGAAATGCATGTGCCCGCGCAGCAGATGCGGGGGCGGTCTCGGCTTTACGGACCGCATCGAGCAACGTGGAGGCGACAAATCGTACTTTGTGGACCTGGAGAATGTTAGCCAAGTGGAACGCCGATTTCTAGCCTCACCAATGAGGGTCCATTTGTGGCTATCGATTGGATGGGTATGCTATCAGGGCCTGCAGCGTCATCCATCTCTGCATGCAATTGAAATTACCTATGAAGAATATTAAGAAGATCACTGGCAACAGCTTCTCGATCTTCTGCAATCTGACGCTCGTCGATCCTCCCTTGCAAAGAGGCTAGAAGTTCATCGCGGTACTGTTCAATAACAAAGCGGACAAGTTGCTGGGGTACCATTGAATACTAAGCCATGGTATACAGTGGTGAAGGATTACCTGAGTCACGTACAGATTTGCTTGGATGACTAGAAACGGGTTCAACGCATTCGCACGGGATGCCTTGGGGTTGTCGAAAAAGTCTTTCACTTCTGCGAACGTCGCCTGCCTTAAGCCAGCGCTGCCGTACTCAGCTGGGAGGTGATCGTTATGAGCTTGCTTTAGGCGCAATGGCTCCGGTGCATGGATTAGGGTTCCAAGGATACGCGAATGCAACGACTGGACTTCCTCGAGGCGTGCTGTGGCAAACTGTCCTTGTGGAGGTGATCGCTTGTCCACCCTGATGCGAACTAGTATTTCTCCCAGCAGTGCAAAAATCCTTGATATATAAATAAGACCGGATACGATTGCTGTCTTTCCGTGCGGCTGAGGTAAATATGCACTAGGTGTAATGCTGGAAGGAAGCAATGAGTAGTTGACCGCCACTATTGCAAAGGGACATACTATTCATCGTCGATCTCCTTCGGAAAGTGAACTGTACAATCTTCGTCACGAAGGCAGATAGGACGTCCCAATAAAATTGACATGGATTTGTCGGCTGCAAATTGTGAGCAAGCATAGAAAATATTAAGCTTGATTGGAACAACAAGATGGGCACCTACCCCCGAAGAGTAGCCAGAAGGACCGGCGGCGGACCTCGCATTCGACGGGTCCTAATCCTTGATAGGATGCTTCCTCATGAATGCGGAGAGTGACAGCAATATGAACAGCCTCGCCAAAAGCTGCATGTTGAGTCGCCTCGTGTCCTTGACAAAAGTGGTAAATAGAATCGCTGAAAAGAATTGGGATGAAGATGGCAAAGGCGAGAACAAAGTCTTACAAATAGCGGATGACGATGTGCGTGGAGGTGGGAGGATCGTACGAGACAATAGTAATATGCCGACTTGCTTCATAACATGTTTGTGCGAGTCTACGGACGACTGAACGTTGCATAGGAAGGTATGATCTTGGCATCTGCACAAGAGTCGATGCGACTGTTGACATGACTAGGGCAAAGAACAAGGGATCACACTCTTCCCTGTGAGCGTGTAGGTCGGCCATGAAGGATGGCTTATGAATGCAAGGGGTGAGCGGGTATACGAAATCGAAGAAAAGGGCAATGATGAGGGCCATGGTGTCCCTGGGCGCAATGTCCTCTAAACAGTGGGGGCGGTAGTGATATGAAAGAGGTGGAATGGTTGTCGGCATGGACAATGGCTGATGGTGTTTGTAGGACCAATTCTGGGCAGAGAATGAGCCATAGGGATCCGATTCCGTGTAATTCACCGGCGAATAGTGGAAAGAGTCGGGTACGATAAGATGGCTTGAAGGTGATACGGGTGCTGATTGGATGGGTTCCTGGTGTGGAGAAGATGGTGAGAGATGGTGAGAGATTGGAGATATGACATCATTCTCGCGAGTGTCTGGATGGGAGTGAGGCTGCGTGGCGGTCTGTAGACGACGCAGGTACCTGATGGAGAGTGAGTGGGGGTTAGTGTGGACAGAGAGCGGCAGACAGATTGGGAGGCCCTCTTTTCTTGGGTTGATATTCATAGGTGCAGGGTACGCCGAGCGCAACACAGTGCTTGCATGGCTGTTTGTGATCGTCGGGATTTTCTCGGACACAGCGCACCTTGCGGGCCCTGCAGGCATCACAACCTACATAATATCGTCAAGGCAGATCAAGCACTGATGCGGGCCAGACGTACTCTGAGATTGTCGCCTGTGAAATAAGATAGTTAGCGATGGATCTAAGAGAGGACAAGACCAATATCGACATCACCAATGACCTTGCGCTGTCAAGACGGTCGGATAAACTTCGGCTCATTTTCGATCAATTGTTTTATCTGTGTATTACGTAATTTGTTAAGCCATATCCCCCCTGTCGCCTAGCTCATGCAGCATCGTTCGTCCGCTTTCCTTGTCCAGCCTTCCCTCTGCGCAGCGTTGTCGCACCAACGCACCAATTGCGCGTCGCTGTCGCCTCTGCTCCGAGTCAGACCACTCCGTCTTTCCCCGCATCAGTCGCGCCCAGAACTTGAAGGCCATCACCGGATCTTCCACCTCCAGGCAGGCAGCGATGCAGCGCTTGCCCACATTCGGCGAGTGCACGACACTCCCTTCCTCCGCACTGCGTACAACACCCCATGCCCACCCCACATTCACCTCCAACTGCTTCTTGTCCTGGTCCCCTCCCACCCTCACGCGCGCCCGGATCAGTGACACCATCGTTTTGGGCGACAGCGATACTCCAATGTCTCGTGCTCGATCGAGCATTTCTGTCACCAGACCGGTGTCTCCTTGCACGATGGCCTCGTGTAACACCGTCCCAAACGTGACTCCGTCTGGCCGCAATCCCTCATCAGCCATGCGGTGTACCACCCGACTTGCCGCCCTCGGCGATTGACGTGCCATCGCAGAAAGCGCGATGTTCATGTCGTGTCGGTCGGGTATCTCCCGTCGCCCAATCAGAACTCGCAACGGTCGAAACCCCTCCACTGTCTCCCCGAGCATAAAGTATCCCCGAGCCAGCGCGCTCAGGTCAAAGTGATTTGCTTCCTCCAATGGCAGTATCGTCTCCCGAAACGCTTCCAGAACTTGACGCGCAAATTGGTAAAATTCCGTCACCGAACAATCTGCTCCATTTATCTGCATCTTTGTCCGGGCCCACGAGTCCCGTCGAGCGAACAGGCTAACCACTCGGAGCATCGTTCCTGCATTGCCCACCACAAACGCCCGACCGCCGCCTATAGAGTATTTCTCCCAAAGTGCCCGGGCTTCCGTCGCGAACCCTTGGCTAGCAGCCAGCGCGATGAAACGACCCTGGTCATAGCGTGGGATGGGCTTCATCGTATCAACCGCTTGTTTTGCCAGAGAACGTGCCAGATGCACGTCATGCTTCTGTCCGACAAGGTATCTCATTAACCATGTTAATGCCGCGCCTTGAGGTAAGGGGTAATCCGACATTATCTTCACTCGCCCAGACTGGGTGTGACTGTAAAACGTGTGTGCGGCTTCGCAGTCACCCACACGCATCGCCCGGCTATAGAAAAGATGGACGGTCTGAGTGGGTATAATTACACCACAGCGAGTATCCACGAGATGGCACATGAGCCAAGCGCATGCCTTGAACTGTATGGGAGAACATTTCTCCAACGCAGAATGCAGCAACTCTAGCGCAAGGGGTTCCAAATCCCGTTTGAGCGAATCTTGCGACTTCATAATGGACGCAATGAGCCCCACACCACGATGATGCCAGTCCCAGTGCAGACAGGCGCGCGCCAGTGTAGATCTCACAATCACTGCGAAATCATGCGCGAGTGGAGAGGGTACCTCTGCCAAAAAGGCTTCGGCGGGCACATGACCATGATCAGAGAGGGTTTGAAAAAGGTCAAAGGTTTCGCGATACCACTTGAGCGATACAAACTTGTCGACCAACGTGTACGCCAAGGAGATCGCTTCGGGGGGTCGGTAAGATATAGCTTCTGCGCCTACAGGCGGTTCGAGTGATGCGAGGTGTTTCAGGAAGGGACAAAGAACAAAATTCATCAAGGATTGGTTAGCATCCAAAGTGGTGTCATCTATGACAGTCTTCATTACGTGCAACACTGCTGGCACGGGGAGGGAAAAGAGGTGATCATGGTCACGAATGATTGTGAGTAGGGATAGCGTCGTTGGTTTGTCCAATAACCTAGAGTATCGACGGGGAACGCAGAGGAGGGACGCAGCTACCTCGGCGCGCTGCCCTGGATGAAGGAGTTGGTCGTCCAGTACGTCTGTTGCAAGACTATCCACAATATCTTGAGATCCATGCTTGACAGCCCCCTCTGCGAGGCGGCAAAGAACGTCTGTGGGCAGAGAGGCAGACAGTGTGTGGTTTTGGGCGCGTAATTCCGCGTAGGCATCAAAAGGGTTATGCTTGGTTTTCTTGGACGCGACCTGTCCCGCCACCGGTTCAGGATCATTGACAGTCTTTGGCACCGAGTAACGCGATACACGCAACACTCTTTCCAACAGGGCAGGCTTTGAATCCGGGTGCGGGTCACCAGGACTGAGGGTGCATGGTAGTGCCGCGGCCACTGGGAAACATTCACGAGTGACCAAATTGGCATGGCTGTATCTGAGGTTGACGGCTGATATTTTGCAGAAATGAGCTTGGACGAGATGTTGTGCATGCGCTCGGTGAATACGGCGACAAAGTAACATATGTTAGCTATGAGACCAGTCAATTCTAGTTCTTTCAGAACACGAATTCGCTCACCGCATGCCGCATGTGTAACCGGTTCGAAATCTCGACGCCCTCGCTCGTCTTTGTGGACGAAAATGCAAAGGCAAAGGTACTAGGACAAACAAGGGCAAACACACATCATATCGGCGTTATTACTGCCAACATATAACATGGCAATCGCTCTTCAGTTATACGACGCTTGACAATTGGCTGTTTAATGGTGTTCATTGACTCATTCCTTCATGGATATCCAGCCGAAGTTTGACTGTGAGGAACACTTTCTCAGGGGTGTTTCCTATTTCGGATGATTGTCCCACGTGGCTCCAAGGTGTAAAGTCGGTTCAGTCTGTTACAATACAATGGGTGCTAACCAGTCGACGAGCTCACAAGTACAGGCACCTCACGCTCTTCATGTTCTGCGCGTCACCCCATCTTCTCCAGCATCTCACACATCCATAGAACCCTTCTTCGACTTCATTGTGGGTTATAATGACATCGATTCCTTTTCTGCCAGGACAGAACTCGACGCTGCGGAACTTGAGCAAATCGTCGAGCAACATGAAGAAAGGGTCCTGAACCTCCTTGTATGGAGTAGCAAGACTCGCGCAACACGAGGTAGGTCTCCCTTGGCGTTTTTGGCTGTAGTTAGCTCACCACCGACCATAGTGGTTCCCATTGTGCCCTCTCGCGGATGGGCCCTCGCGCAGCAGGCAAGTCTGCCCCTCGAAGACTCTGACACCACACCACAACCATCCCTACTTGGCCTTAGCATGCGCATGTGTGAATTCGAGTCTGCAACGGACAATGTATGGCACGTGCTTGAAGTGATGGAGGGAAGCCCTGCTGAGAGTGCAGGTCTGGTTCCGTATGGGGACTGGATAATCGGCTGGTCCGGCGGCGTTCTTAGCGCTGAAAACGACTTTTATGACGTGGTCGAAGCTGTATGGTTGCCCTTCTTTATGGCCGCACATATCTTGACTCGCCTCATTCTAGCACGTGGACAAACCTTTGCGGGTCTATGTTTATTCGTACGATTTCGAGTATGTTTTTTTTGCACGCGAATTTACCTACCTCGATACTCACGTCACCTTCTAGCAACCTTCGAGAGGTTGTCCTCGTTCCGAACCGTCATTGGGGTGGGGAAGGTCTCCTGGGATGTGTCTTTGGGTGGGTTCTCATTCATCGTTTCATGCCAGCTGCAATGAATGTAACCCTGTTTAGCTTTGGGTATCTGCATCGCATCCCATCTCAGTCCGCAGATCGCAAAACACTCGCTGCATTGCACGAACACTCTGACCTCGAGGATCAACCGCTCTTAGCCCCTGATGTCTCTGTAACCACAGTCTCCACTAGTTCCTCATCTCCAACGGTTGCACATCCCCATCCCATGCGTGCAAGGGAGATGTCCCGACGAACTATCGACCACGTCCTTGCTCAGTCCACTTCACGTCCTAGCACTCCAAGACGTTCGACCTACACCCCAGGGCCGCCTTCTCAGCCACCTGTTACAAGCCGCTCCTTCGGTTCTTCCCTCAACGGTGATTCGCCACCCCAATCATGATTGCGTTCGCACACTCAAAGGGTCTACACACCTCAAGGGACAGGGACCACACCAGGTCCGTACTCGATTGCAAGCACTGGACGCCAGCAGCTCAATACATACAACACTTTACGGAATACAGCACGCGGAGATGAGAGTGACGAGGGTGATGAAGGTGACATTTCTGACGGAAATGGCAGTGTTTCGGGGACAGACTTTGGCAGCCTCACAAGCGTTGAATAACAAGCTGTCGTTGGGCTGGATCTGACTGTCATATCTTCTTAAAGTGTATGCCACATCTCCCTCCCATGCCTCGCTTCATTTGATATTACGGAGATAGCCACAGCATGTTTGCTTGTTGAGAGGTATGCATGAAACAAAGGTGTGATATATACAAATCCCTACGATGGTCCTATCTGTGTGAGATGTATTTACATTGCGTAACAGCAACTAAGCCTCTGGCGATTCAGCGTCGGGCAAACCCCCGGTGCGTGGATTGAATTCCAGCTGAAGGGCGATAGAGGGCCATACTTGATACCCGTCAGTATCATTGTCATCCAGCTGAACAAAGCCACATACCTTCTTCAAAGCCCGGGTGGCGTCCATTGCGTATCTGACGCCAGACGTTGCGCATGGCCTCCGACGACCGAATTTCACCCCAGTGCTCCAAAAAGTAGTTCACTTGTACCTTTCGCACCTCAGCAAAAGTGGCTGAGAAGGGAGAGAACACTTCAAATGGAATGTTCTCCACAGTGAGTGATTTTTGGATGTGCTGCCCACGTTGATTGTAGCTTGATACACGACGAATAACTTGACCTACCTGATATGCTCTTTCTCTCAGTTCCAGGAGACCGAGCTCTACGGACTCGAAGGTTGGGTGATGGTAGATATGTTACAGCCCACTTACTGTCGGCCAGACGGTACACTGCTTTTGCAGAACAAGGCGCCGGCCGCCCCGGTCGACATTGTTGCCACTTCCTTATCCACTCTCGCCTTGACGTGGGGTTGTCGACATTTGCAAGAGGTTTCGCGCTGTCGTGTAAATTCGACTGACTGTCGGAGGGTGTTCCTGTAGTTGTTGCTATCGGCCGCTTCGATGACAACGCAGCTATGAAGGTCGACGACAAGGGGGCAAACACGATGGTGTCTGTGTATATCTGTGATGCCTAGTCAGTAAAACCAAGGAGAAGTCAAAGTGATATCGCACATAATAAAGAACAGCTTTGTATGTTGCGTAAGCAACATCACCCACTACAACTCGTTGTTTCTTTGGACCAGGAGCAGCTGGTGTTCCTGATGCTGATGGGACACTAGTCAAGAATTCTGGATCAGTCATAAGGGAAACATCCTTGCTTCTCGGGGAAGATGGGTGAGAGAGTTTCGGCCTAACGTTACGGGATTCATCTCCTTGCACACTGGTAGGGACGTTGATTTCTGTGTTCGTCGTCCCTTCAGAGCGCCTGGCAGTAGTATCTTCCGCTATCAAGTTTTCACCCATTGCGTAAGAAATGCCGGTTTCTGGAATATCGGCCTCGATGGTGCCATCAAAGCTGGGTTCATCCAGGAAGTCTGACATTAGATCATCATCTTCGTCGTCTGAGTCTTCCGATTGACGGAATAAGTAAGTAGAATCAGACGCAGTATCCCCGTCATCGTGGTCAGGCTGGGGGAGTCCCATATTAACATCTGCAGAAGCTTCCACAAAGCCTGAACTGAACACTAGTGGCTATCGGTGAATATATTACACGAGGGGAAGGAGAACGCCTTACTAGATCGAAAGTAATCAGTGCGCTGCAGTATTTTCTTGTTGGCATATATGATCCGTTTCTCCTTGGGTCTACTTCTCTTTGGAACCACAAACTCAACATCGGAATAGAGAGGATCGTCGAGGAGTGCGCCAACGCACTCCAGAAAACTCTTTGGAACGCCTTGTGTAGGAGTATCTGGGGGCTGTGTTGGAGGCTGCCAAGATGATGTGATCGTGCAGATAATCAAGAACGCGTCCGATTCTTTGACTGTAGTGGAATGATAGTAGACGTGATCTCTCCTAGCGAACTGGGCCCTGTGGAGAGTATATGAGGCCGGAAGATCCATAATCTTTAACATCATACCATCCCCAGTTTGCGGTCTGTGAAGATTCGTAAGGAAAATCGCTGCAGCGGATACCTGGACCAAACCTTTGAGGAGAAGGAGTGGTTGTGTGCCTCCTTGATGTTAAACAGTACTGTTTTCCCTAAACTGGAGCGACAGTGGTACAAAGATGCAGCAGTTATGCAACAGGGTTACCTTCGCAATTCAAAACTAAATTTGAAGACACCTTCCCGAAGCCATCTGTCAACGGAGATGAGTGCGATGGGCGGATATGTGGGTGGTGACACACTTTCCGTCTATAGCATTGTCCTTTTCCTCTGCCGTTGGCTGGGAGACGTCAATGGACGATCTCGATCCAGATTGTATCACAGACCTCGCAAGAGAGGTATAAGCTAACATATCCTCCACCCTCAGTACCCGAGTTTGCATAAAACAAGATCTGAGTGTGGTAAACATGTTGACAAGCGAGGCGACCAAGACAAGCACACCTGCCACCGAGCACCCCCGAACTTGACCGACTTTGTCACTTTGGACTTTGTCTCTCCCTTGCTGGTTGGGTCGTGGTGAGCATAGTGACAGCCGCGGTGTGAAGGAGACTACCTTGCGTCAAACAAGGACTTGAGACCTCGCAGCGTCCACTCAAAGGTGATTGTCGAGTTTTCGTACGCATGAGCCTTTGAGTCCATGACGCTTTGGTGGCAACTTGCTGGGCGTAGGGAGTATACTAGCCCCTGTAAGGGGTCACGTGCAGCCATATACTTACAAGCGTAACTAAAGTACCGCCTCGCCGATGGTATTCCAGTACGCTCTTGTAGATGGCGACCGAGGAGCATCCAACTCGTCTCGTTCGAATTACAGGTAATTCCCTACCAACTACTACTGTTTCTCTGCCATCTCACCCATTCTCGCAGTTCTCGCCGCCAATTCCCTGTTCAAGCGCGAGGTCTTTAGCCTCCCTGATCCGTTTGCTGTCGTCTCTGTGGATGGTGACCAGACATATACCACAAACGTTATCAAACGCACTCTTTCTCCTGCCTGGAACCAGCATTTCGATATGTAAGTGTCTTTTCTGTCGTCTACGTTCTGTCATTCATTACCCCCCACAGTACCATTCGGCGTTCATCCAATATAACCATCCAGATCTTTGACCAAAAGCGATTCAGGAAGAGGGATCAAGGCTTCCTTGGCCTCGTCAGACTGAGTGGAGACGAAGTTCTTGCTTACTCTGCCAACGGTCACGGTAACTGCTCTCTCCCTTCTGCATTCCCATTCTCACTCTTGAAACTATCAGGTCTCATTAGCAAAGACCTAACCCAATCTTCGACTGGTGCACAAGCGTACGGGAAGCTTCTTTTTTCCCTCTCTTTTCCCTCTATCGGGGGATCACGGATCCGTGAAGAACAAGCGCCCAGCCTACCTGCACTACAAACTTCGGACGAAGCATCTTTGAGAACATTACAACAGGGCAGGAGCACTCCTTCTATTCGCGCGGAACCATCACCACATACCACACACCATTCTTCCATGTCTTTATTGCCTCCAAGCACAATATCCGCCCGCCCCCACACTTCTGGTGATCCTCCCCTCTCTCTCGTTTCGCAGACACCGCCACTCAGACCCACTCCCAATGGCCTTGGACTTGGGGTGTCACACAGTGAAAGTACATCTAACGCAAGTCCAGTCCACCGCGATGAAGTTGGTCCTCTCCCGCATGGCTGGGAACGTCGCTTCGATGCAGATGGCAGAGCATATTATGTCGATCATAATAACCGTTCCACCACCTGGCACCGTCCTCCACCCCCACCGGAAACTCCTTTGCAGTATTCATCGCCATCCCGTTCGCCATCCAACCCATCTCAATCTTCTGGCTCCGGTGGGATTTATGCAGATGTCCCATTACCGGAGGGATGGGAGGAACGTCGTACTCCTGAAGGGAGACCATATTTCGTGGATCATCGCGGACGGTCCACAACATGGAACGACCCACGATCTTCCCAGGTCACCCTTGCAACCGCATCAGCATCGGCTTCTGCTAACGGCCCACTCCCATCTGGATGGGAAATGCGTTTGACATCGACGGGCCGAGTTTATTTCGTTGACCATAACACGCGTACAACGACATGGGATGATCCACGCTTGCCAAGCAACCTAGATTCAAGCGCCCCGCAGTATAAACGTGACTACAGACGAAAAGTGATTTACTTCCGTAGCCAGCCTTCCATGAGAACAAAGGAGGGCAAATGTGAACTCAAGCTACGGCGAAATCGAGTCTTGGAAGACAGCTTTGCTGCGGTCATGAAATTACGTGGGGACGATATAAAGAAGAGGTTGTTTATCAGGTTCGACGGTGAAGATGCTTTGGACTATGGAGGAGTCTCCAGGTATGACAAATAGCTTATGTGTGGTTCATTGCTAATTATCTCACCAGAGAATGGTTCTTCTTGATTTCCCATGAGATCTTTGATCCTTCATACGGGCTCTTTCAATATTCTGCACACGACAATTACACTCTTCAGATCAATTGGATGTCGGGGATCAACCCCGAGCACTTGACTTACTTCAGGTTCATTGGCAGAATCATGGGATTGGGGATATACCATAGACGGTTTTTAGACGCTTACTTCGTTCCAAGCTTCTACAAGATGATTCTGGGCAAAAAATCATCTCTTTCTGATTTGGAGGCCGTGGACGCAGACCTGCATCGGAGTTTGCTTTGGATGCTGTGAGGACCATTATCTATTGCAAAGAGCTAGCTAACCACACAGATCTGGATATTAGGAAGAACGACATTACGGGTGTCCTTGACGAGACTTTCTCCGTAACTGAGGATCGTTTCGGAGAAATCATTGAAGTAGAACTCAAGCCCAACGGAGCCAACATCGCTGTCACAGAAGAGAACAAAAGGGACTATGTTGAAGCCGTCGTTGAGTATCGCACCAGGACCAGAGTCAAGGCACAATCAACTGCACTCCTCGATGGCTTTAAGGAGCTCATTCCTGCGGAACTGATCGA
>JBBPOH010000245.1:0-16537 GCA_038091335.1 Phylloporus arenicola | reverse complement strand
CGCCACGCACCTGCACCCCCTCGAGGAAGAAGAGAAACGTGGGCGTCGCCCGCACCTGGTACGCACCCGCCACCGCACCGCCCACCGCGAGATCCACCTTGGCAAACGCGATGCCCGGCCGCGCCTGGCTCCGCGCGAGATCCTCGAACACGGGCTCGATCATCCGACACGGCCCGCACGTCGCGCTCGTGAAGAACGCGACGACGGCGCGGTGCGTGTGCAGCGCGCCCTCAAACGACGCTGCCGTCGCCGTTGTGAGCACCGGCCCGGGCGTCGGACCCGCAAACATGGCGTCGATCGTCGGCCGGAGCGCCGCCCCGAACGGCGTCTCGAGGAAATCCCGCGGGAGCGCTGTCCCGCGTCAGCCCCCGCCGTGCCCACACACACCACACTCACATGCAACGTACGAGGGGATGCTCCCGCCCGTGAGGAACCCGATGCAGTCGCTGGTGAACACGTTACAGTTGAAGTCTGTGCGCGGTCAGGCGCGTGAGCGTGACGCGACGGGGGGCTCACCGAGCAGGTGGTACTGCAGGACGTGAGCATGCGCAGCGGGCGCGACGCGCGACGCACCTTGTCGGCCGTGTAGTGCGTTCGCATGCCGTCGAGGTATTCGGTAAACATGTCCTCGTCGATCGCCGTGTCACCCATCTCGACGATGCGGAGTGGTGTGCCGTGCTGCTGGCTGGTCAGCGATCGTCCGCACGGCGCGCGACGACGTACGTGCGACTTGCCGGGCTCAGTGATGCTGATGCCCCGTCCGTAAAAGATTTCTTTGCCATACACGACGACCGACGTGTGCCTGCGCTGGCACGATGAGCGTCCCATTGAACGCGCGGGCAAGACTGACCATATACCGTCCATCTGGCGACCCGTGAGCGAGAGCGAGAGCTGTCTGGCGAGGCCATTGCTCAGATCGTACACGTAGAGCTTCACTGGCGAGGACATCGTGGACAGAAACAAAGCGGCAAACGGACACGCAAGCACATCAAAGATAAGATAAGATAAGACACTAGAGTTTAGCCCTGACCATCGCCCGCGCACGGTCCCGCAGCACGCGTCGAAGCAGCTTCCCGCTTGGATTCTTTGGGATCGCATCCACGAACACGACTCCAGCGAGCCGCTTGTACGCAGCCTTGTTGTCCGCCACGTACTGTCGGGCCGTCGACATCAGTTCACCCCCGACCAGCATCGCCACGCACCTTTTGGATCGCACCCTTGACCTTGTCCGCCTCACCCACATCGCTCGCGACACGCTGCGCGATATGCGGTCGAGGCACGACAAACGCCACCGGCACCTCACCGCAATACTCGTCCGGAACCCCAACGACGCACACATCAGCCACCTCGGTCATGTTCAGTAAACACCCTTCCAGCTCCGCAGGCGCTACCTGCAAACCCTTGACCTTGATCATTTCCTGCCAACACATCAGCGCGGGAATACCTTGCATCGCAACGCGCACCTTGAGTCGGTCCACGATGAACACCTCCTTCTCTTGGTTGATGGTAACTTCGTCGCCCGTGCGGAGCCAGCCACTGTACCAGTCAGTCTACACTATCGAGCTGAAGACAGTCGACTTGCCCATCTATGAAAGCCTCTTTGGTCCTATGTTTCACTGAGCTTCAAGACATGTCGTGATAAACAACGACTCACGCCTCCTCATTGTTCCAATACCCAAGCGCCAACGAGGGCATCTTCACCTGGAGCTCCCCAAGCTCGTTGAACCCTGCAAAGGTCCCATCTGCCTTCATCACACGAGCAACCACGCCAGGAAGAAGCCGTCCAGAGCCCCCAGGGACCCCAATTCGCGTGTCTGTGGAAAACATGGCGACCGAGGCAGCCGTCTCAGTCATACCTGCCACTGCGTCAGCGCGAACAGCGCAGAACAAGAACAACATACCAAAGCCTTGACCAATCTGCGCGTTGGGGAGCACCTCGATCACCCGTGTCATGAGATCCGCGGATAGAGGCGCTGCACCACATAGCATATACCGGATACCCGATAGATCATACTTTTTCACTTGCGGTTGCTGGTCTTGTTCGATTACCATCCACCATGGCAGCCACAGCGACGCACCTTGCAGAGCAATACAACTTGCGGAGGTACGAGCCTGTCATAACGTCAGTCGAGTAAGGCGAACATACGGCGGACATTACATCAAGAGTGTGATCTTGTGTCGAGAAATACTCCGCAGAAAGTCCGTAAAGCTAAACTTGGGTATGACCACCAAAGTCACCTGTGGGATGCGGTCACCACATGTCATGTGCATGGCAAAGTGAGCCCCTTACACCACAGAATATCAAAAAGTGCAGCTTGGCTCGGACGTCAACGATGTTGGGGCATGTACGAACGCGCACACTTACAGAGACCAAGAGGCCATAAATATCTTGTTCGAGCGCATCAGATGGGTCTATGGACGGATCTGGCCGACTTACGATAGAATGGCAGTACTGCAGCTAATCAGCCTCGCGTCAAAAACAATACATGTGCTCGACTTACTCCCAGCCGCAACATCCCCAACACGATACCTCTGATCCTCCCACCTGCACACATTCTGATTCACCTTGTGATGCAGCGCCATCTGAATAACATTGACGATGCACGCATAATGCGAGATTGCCACGCCCTACGCCCGCATCAGCCACGCACGCCAACACCAAGCTCGACACACACACCTTGGGCTTGCCCGTCGTCCCGCTCGAAAAGTTGACAAAGGCGACCTTGGACCGCGCCTCGCCCGGCGCGAGCCGCCGCTCGACGACACCCGGCGCACGCAGGCCCTCCTGCACGAGCGCGTCGAGCGTGACGTGCGTGTGCGCACACGCGCCCACGTCCAGCGCGACCACGCGGGACGGCGGGACGCCCGCCTGCCGCGCGGCGCCCACCGCGGTGCGCAGGAGGTCCGGGTGCGCGATCACGAGCGCTGCGTGCGTCGCGTGCAGCTGGTGCAGCAGCTCGTTGGGCGTGTACGCCGAGTTGGCGCCGCTGTGTGGGCGTCAGGTGTGCACGCGCGGGGGCGGGGCGACTCACGAGACGATGGCGCCGAGGCGGTGCGCTGCCCATATCGCGGTGGGCCAATCTGCGGGACGTTAGACGTGTGTTGGTCGACGGTCGGGAGGCGACGCACCGACGTGGTTTGGGCTGAAGAGCACGACTAGGACACGCTCAGTACGCGCGTGGAGGAGCGCGTAGACACATACCGACGTCGTTTTCCTCTGCGTGGCCGTGAAGATGAGTGAGGAAGAGAAGATGGCAGCGGCCTCACTGATGCCATACCGCGCATGGAGCGCATTTGCGAGCCCAAACGTCCTGGTACGTAACTGCACAGGTCGAAGATCGACGACGCCAGACAGACGCAGGACGTACCTCTTCATAGTCGATGTGTCGCCCCGTCGCGTCCTCGATCAGCCACGGGACACCGGTCTTGCGGGCGGGGCGGAGGGGGTGGTGGGCATCCAAAAAGAACTGGGGGAGAGTGAGGTCGTCGGGGACTGCGGCGTCGATGGGCCCACCAGAAATCTCGAGCATGGTCAAGACGGAAAGTTTAGCTTTATTTGACAAGTACGCTACAGTCTGGCCCGTCTCAAACTGTCCCTCAGCACGCGCCGGAGCAACTTGCCACTCGGATTCTTGGGTATCGCATCGGTAAACTCGACCCCGCCTGCCAACTTCTTGTACCCCACCTTGCGGTCCGCAACGTGCTGCCAGCAAGGGTCAATTCGTGTCGGAAATGAATTGAATTTCGACTCACCTTGATAATCGAGCGTCTGACAGCTTCGGCTGCCCTCGGGTCACCGCGTATCCGTCCTAATGCGTCCGCCCGCAGAACCACAAACGCGAGTGGCAGCTCCCCGCTGTACTCATCGGTGATCCCTACCACGCACGCATCCGAGACATCCGCGTGCCCAAGAATACACCCTTCCAGTTCAGCCGGCGCAACCTGGTATCCTCGCACCTTGAGCATTTCCTGGGCAAGCATAAGCAACAACCCATAAAGGCAACGTCCATGCCGACCTTGATGCGATCCAGAATAAATACCTCCCCCTTTCTGTTCATCTTGACCTCATCACCGGTACGGAGCCACCTAGCCAATCAACATCAGTCGTTCGAAACCCCATCATGTAATCGCCCTTGCCCCTTGACAAACGTCTCTTTTGTGCTGCTCGGAACGCCACGTCAGACTTGGCCTCACCGGAAGAGATCCGTTCACGTACGCGCCCGGATCTCCAACATACCCCAACGCCAGCGACGGCGCACGCACCACCAGTTCTCCGGGTTCGTCGAATTCCGCTAGCGTGCCATCAGGCTTCTCAACGCGTGCAGTCACCCCGGGGATAATCTGTCCGGCACTACCACTCAAGTCGCATCTGTGCTCAAGGGACCATGTCGTGATAACAGTACAAGCCTCCGTGCTTCCTAGAACATGGGATCAATCAATAGGATTCCTGAATATCTTCCACCAACAAACCATAACTTTGTCCCATGACCGCGTTCGGGAAGACTCGGGTGAGTTGCTCCATCAACTCTCGCGAGAGCGGAGCTGCGCCACACGTCAAGTACCGGACGTGACTCAGATCATACTCCTTGACAGCTGGGTGCTATTCCGCCCTGAATGGGTCCACGCATCAAGCTCGACGTCGAGTACTTACTTTGCACAAGAGTACGACCTGAGGAGGCACAATCCTAGAACCGTACATGAAAGATTGTATGCACGCGAGATCAAAAACGTACATGAGATGTGTAATCCGGTGTCTGACAATGCTTTTCAAGAAATCCAAAAAGTTGAACTTGGTGGTACTGAGGACGGTGGTCATCTATGTCAGCGTCAGCATGAACGCGCAGAAATACCAATCCACGAACACCACAGAAAAAAATCCAGTGAGTCTAATGAAACCGGTCAGCAACTCGCATAACAGCACAGCAAACGAACATTAAAGATCAGGCCATATATGTCTGCACAAGGGCATTGCGGTCAAGTATCCCTGGCAGTCAAAATGTCACGTACGATACAGAGGAAGAACTGTCAAGGTTATTCACCACATTGCAAAAAGAGTGATGAAATGATGACCCACCAGCACTGCAAATGTCACCTGGTCTGAAGCGTTGATCCTTCCAACCAGCGTCGTTCAGTCTATGATGCGCAGCGAGCTGCACGAGATTGGCTATCGGCGCATAGTGGGGTATCGCAACAGCCTATAAAACGTCAGCCAGCCCCACACATCTCGCCAACGGCCCAGACACACCTTTGGTCTGCCCGTCGTCCCGCTCGAGAAATTGAGGAACGCAATCCTCGTCTTTCCCTCGCCGGGACGCAACGCGCGTTCCTCAAAGGCCGTGGTGCTCGCGAGCCCCTCGTCGATGACGTCCTGGACAGTGGCATGTGTCCCGTACGAAGCACCGTCGACGTTGAACAGCACGACGCGCGCCACCGGTAACGTGATCGCGCGCGTGGCGGCCAGGGCGACGCCCAACGAATTGGGATGGGCAATGACGACAGAGGGCTTGGTCGCCTGCACTTGGTGCGCAAGCTCGTCCGAGGTGTAGGACGGATTCGCGCCGCTAGCACTCGGCTGAGCTTTCGCCGGTGACAGTAGAGTAACACGCACGACATGATGGCGCCGACTCTGTGGGCTGCCCACACCGTCACAAGATAGTCTGTATGCGCGTGAGGGGCGCGACATGGAGACACGAGAAGCAGCCTACCAAGATGGTTTGGACTGAATATCAAGACTTTGGTTGACGTTGAGCATACTCGTCATCTGGTAACAATCTACATCGCGTACTGACCGACATCATCTTCCTCTAGACGGGGTCAACACCGACGCACGAACCGGAATGAACGACATACTAATGCCAAATCTGTTCTTGAACCCATTGGCTAATCCGAAAACTCGCGCGCGTATCTGTAGGGAATTTGCATGGGCATGCCGCGGCAATTAGGAACTTGCCTCTTCAAACCCCAACGTCCTTCCCGTGTGGTCTTCAATGAACCAGGGAACATCATGCTTGCGGACGGGCCTGCACGGGTGGTGGACATCCAGCATAAACTGTGCGAGCGTCAAATTGTCTGGAATGTGAGGGAGCGCGCCCGAGGGCGAAACAAGTTCTGCCATGACCAAAGACAGGAAGTAACCTTCATCCAGACGCCTTGACCTGAATTTTATATGCATTGGCAGAGCCGCAGTTACGTCCGAATTCAGGTTCACTACATATATGATAGGAGCGCATCAGCAATGCAGTTATATCACGTTATCGCTTGACTCAGCCCATTTGGGATCCGTGATCCTGCTACTTACAACCGTGGCTCTGTCTCGGACACTCTCGTTTCCAAGTGCGCGCCATCATGGGAAGCAGGAGCCAGCCTCCCAACGGACCACTCGATACGTCGCTCGTTCCACCATTGAACAGCATACTCCTTCTCTGCATCCCCAATATTTTCCATAATCTCTTGGAATAACGCTTCGACGAGTTCTTTACGGCATGCGTCGTCGGGTGTACTATCAACAACACCTTTCACCGCCGATAATGCCTGCGGGAGCAATGCAAGCGAGAGGGAGGGCAAACTCGATATCAAAGCAAGATGCAACCGGTGTCGTCGATCGAGATCTTGTGATGATTCTTTGCACATGGCAAGGATCGAGCTGATACATAACCATGCAAGTGCAGGATCCCGAGTAAGAGAAGCGCTCCTGACCAGAATAGCGAATGCAAGGCACAATTGCCTCACGATCAATCTTCCATCCGCAGAGTTCTGTAGAATTGTAAGATGGGTCCTTGAACACGGATTAAAAAATCACCTCGAGCAGGCACTGAAGGTAGAATGGGACCATTCTCTCAATGAATGTAGAATGAGGATCATCTGAGCGCAGTGAGATAGTCTTTACTACCCGCTTCGAGTGGGATGAAAAGATGGCCAGCACAACGCTGTGAGCGGATTCGAATTCACCACGATGGGTATGATCTGACAGATGCCTGGCAGACAGTTATGCGTGATCTCAAGGAGACTTGAAATGTGGAACTCACGGAGAACAAAAGGGCAATACGATTGCTTGAATGGTCGTAGGGCTCAAAACTGGGACAAGCTGCTCGATCGCACTCAGGGCGAACGCCTTTTTTGCACGTTGCACTGGGTGCGTCGACGCAAATCCGCTGGACCATATCTCGTCGCATAGTCCCTTCACAAACTGCTCGCTTTCGTCTGCATTACTTGCAAGGATATCGAGAGCAAGGTAGAAGCCACGCTTAAGTTCCGCAAACGCCCCGTGACCGGCACCGCCAAACTTTTCGATCACGAAAGCCAAATGGGAGAAGGTGTGCAGAGTGATAAGCGCAAGCGCTGAGGATGAGTGGCTGAACGCCGGCGGGATATAGACTGATGTTGAAAGACCGGCTTCCGTAATCATGATCGTACAAAACAACAAGGTCTTGAGGATTGTCCAGATGGACGTAGTCAGTGGTCGGGTCTTTGGGGCTGCTAGAATCTGAGACAGCATACACCTGGTGAGGAAGAATGCATACCTATCGATTCTTCCTCGGCTTCGGCTAAACCGCTGTTCAACCATCCAATTTCGACCTTTCTTGCTATGGCTTCCAGGGCACGAAACGTCTCGTGGACGGGAGGAAGGGCAAGTTTGGGACGATAGTCTACGTATAATGATATGCTTCTCGAGCATAATTTCGAGAGAGAGCTCATGTGAATCATGGCATGGGAGGACGCCATGCGATTGATTTCTTCGTGAATAGGCGCATCTGCCTGATAGACAAGGGTCTAAATGGAGTTATGCTTATCGCATGAGACTCACCTTGATGGACACACGGAATTCCGGGTTGAACTCTAGATGCGAGGAAAACGTAGATATGAAGGCACCGTGGACAAACGCTTGTGTTATGGCCCGCACCACTAGATTTAGCATTTGCTAGCGTAGATAAGCAAGCCAGTAGGAAATAATATAGTAACGCGCACCTGCAACGGTAATGCGACGATCTTTTCCGGTGGGACGACGAGCAGAGCTTGAGACGAGATGATCAGGGGCAGTGTCAGTGCATCCTCTACATGCGAGTTGAGCAAAACATCATCCGACACACAAACGTTGGCATACCACCGCCCTCGGTAACGGGCTGGAATTGGTTGCCCCAGGAGTCGGGGGACATGAAGAGGTCGATCACGTCCGCAAACGCGAGGAGCAATTCGTCCTCGACGCTGGACTTTACGTTGACTCGTCCGGCGGGTAGTTCTGGGAGTATATCCTCGAGTCCCAAGAGGAGCCCGCTGCAACACGCAAGGCGCGTGATCGCATGACCTCCTTCGAATCCTTTCAGCAGGGACGTCGACCAGCTCGCCAACCGCGTGTTCAGGCTCAGTGAGAACAAGCTACTCGACTCCTGCCTCAAGAGCGCGAGTTTTGCGTGGACAGCATGTCGGAGGGCGGCACTGAGTGCGTCGAGCTTGGCGAAAGAGAAGGGGCGAAAGAGAGAGCTGCTGACGATCGCTGCGGCGAGTGGCGTCGGTGACGGCGTGAGCTGAGCCAGATGGTGGACAACGAGCGCCTGGAGCGTTGGCAACGGCGGCAACGATGTGGGGGAAGGTCTATGTAGATGGCTCAATAAGGTGGTGTAAGACATCGAGTGGCCAATTAGCTCATCATCATCATTCTCTCATGTCCAGCGACCCAATTCACAAGTTCGTGAGCGACAATTGTATCAAAGTACGTATATTAGTACAGCCCAGGATCCTAGCTTATTGTTTCTGCAGTTCTTTGGTCTTGCAGAGAGGAGTGTCATCGACTTTGTGACTGCATCAGGTCGGTTTCTGCCTCACACGAAATGCGCCGTCTCATCTTTGTTGCCAGCCTCATCTTCAAAGTCCCCAGAGGCCCTCTTTTCCACCCTCACCGAGTCTGGTCTCCCCAACACATCCGACGCACATGCATTCGTCGCCGAACTCTTTCAACGCGCGCCTCGGAAATCGAAACACAAACAAAAGGTAGCCGTCGATGAAAGCGCCAGAAAGCAGGCAGAGCGAGAGGCCCGTGAGCTCACCGCCAAGAAATATGGTTTCCTACTGGATGAAGGAATGGATATCGTCGAGTCACCGGACAAACCAAGTAAACGCGCTGGGAAAGAGAAACTAGAACGACGCCTTCGTAAGCGGGAGCTCGATAGCAAAGAATGGGAGAGCGATGAAGAAGACACGGCACGCAAACGTCATAAATCTGACGCATTCACATCCCGCTCCCGGTCACGCTCGCCACCGGACGACGCCCAACAAGATATCCCGGAGATCGAGGATCCCGACGTTCGTAAGGAGAAGGAGCGTATCGAGGACTTGAAATCTAGGGACGAGTTTGCGGAGCGTATGCGCAAGCGTGACCTCGAGAAAACGAAGAAGCTCATCGAAGACCGTTCCTCTCGCACATCAGGTCCCGGTGCTGCTGATGCTGCTACGCGTCGACAGCTTGCAGACGATGCGGAAGCGCGTGGTCAAGCACTTCCATCTCTCCGTATTCATTCCCGACAAGAATACCTCACAAAGCGTGAGGTTCAACAGATCGAACTCTTGCGCAGAGAGATTGCAGACGACGAAGCCCTCTTTGTTGGTATGAGAGTTTCAAAGCGAGAGCAACAGGAATTGGAGCGGAAAAGGGAGCTGCTGAGACTCGTCGAGGAACGCCTCAAGATCAACGACAAATGGGAAGGCTATCAGCTTCCCGAGGACTACTTCACGGAACAGGGCAAAATCGATAAAAAGAAAAAGGAGAATGTTTTGTACCAGCGATATGAAGAAGCCAAGCGGAAGGATGACCAATTTGTGACCGACATCGACCAGTGGGAGGCCAGTCAAACGAAGCACAGTACTTTCAAGACTGGCGCGATGGACAAACGGGAGGTTGTGGATAATTACGAGTACGTATTCGACGAGAGTCAGACGATTAAATTCGTCATGGACCAGACCTTGAAGGGTGAAGGCATGAGCGAGAAGGACAGGCTTCTGCAACAACAGATTGAAGAAGCTGAAAAGCGAAGTACGCACTATCATTTCTCATCTGCGCGCATCCTCATCGTTTGTTATAGTCAAAACAATTGAAGAGACTCGCAAGTCTCTCCCGATTTTTACTTATCGCGAGGAACTTCTTACCGCGATCAAAGACCATCAAGTGCTCATCGTCGTGGCCGAGACTGGTTCCGGAAAGACGACACAACTGCCACAATACCTTCATGAAGCTGGTTATACAGCTGGTGGTCTAAAAATCGGATGCACACAACCTCGGCGCGTGGCCGCAATGTCCGTTGCTGCACGTGTTGCGGAGGAAATGGGAACCAAAGTCGGCTATGAGGTTGGCTACTCCATCCGGTTCGAGGATTGTACGAGCGACAAGACGGTGCTCAAGTACATGACGGATGGAATGCTCTTGAGGGAGTTCCTAACAGAACCGGACCTTGCAGGATATGCGGCGCTGATAATTGACGAAGCACACGAAAGAACGCTCAGTACGGACATTTTGTTTGCTCTCGTCAAGGTGCGATGACCAAACCAATGGATTTGTTTCATAGGCTAACCTTGCTACAAATAGGATATTGCAAGGTTTAGACCTGAACTTCGGTTATTGATTTCAAGTGCGACAATGGATGCAGAAAAGTTCAGCGAATATTTCGACGGCGCGCCTGTATTCTTTGGTAAGGGAACCTCCCTCTATCCTATCTGGAGATTATATTCATATTATCCAGTACCTGGACGTCGATACCCGGTGGATATCCATTACACCCCTCAACCGGAAGCCAATTATCTCCATGCTGCCATAACAACTATCTTCCAGATTCATACGACGCAGCCAAAAGGTGACATCTTGGTTTTCTTTACCGTGAGTCTGAGCTATTGCCTTGGCACCTTGTGCACGTTTTCGACACCTCCATTATTTAGGGTCAAGACGAAATCGAAGCTGCTCAGGAAAACTTGCAGGAAACAGCACGTGCGCTCGGAAACAAGATTGCTGAGCTGATCGTCTGTCCCATCTATGCGAACCTCCCGTCCGACATGCAAGCAAAGATCTTTGAGCCGACACCCCCAGGTGCTCGCAAGGTCGTCTTGGCCACCAACATTGCTGAGACGAGTATCACGATCGACGGAGTTGTGTTTGTGATTGACCCGGGATTCGTGAAACAGAACGTATATAACCCGAGAACGGGCATGAGCTCGCTGGTTGTCGTACCTGTGCGTTCAACAGCTACCGAGGTCATTGTCTGTGATACTGACGTTGTTCTCTAGTGCTCGAGAGCTTCTGCAAACCAGCGCGCTGGACGTGCAGGACGTGTGGGGCCAGGGAAAGCCTTCCGGCTCTACACCAAATGGGCCTTTGCGAACGAGCTGGAAGAAAATACGATACCAGAAATCCAACGCACAAATCTTGGCATGACTGTCCTCTTACTAAAGTCTCTGGGAATCAACAATTTTATGGAATTTGAGTTTATGGATCCACCACCTGGGGAGACGCTCATCCGTGCACTCGAGCTACTGTATGCGCTGGGAGCGTTGAATGACAGAGGGGAGTTGACGAAACTTGGACGGCGCATGGCAGAGTTCCCAGTGGACCCGATGCTTAGCAAGGCGATCATCGAGAGCGAAAAGTATGTTTGCACAGACGAGGTGCGTCCTGGCGTTCTTTCGTAGGAACAGACCGCTGAGATTTCCCCAGGTCCTGACAATCATCGCCATGCTATCGGAATCGTCCTCCCTCTTTTACCGTCCCAAGGACAAGAAACTACATGCCGACCAAGCGCGACAAAACTTTGTCCGCGCTGGAGGCGACCATTTCACGCTCCTCAACGTCTGGGAACAGTGGGCGGACACCAACTATTCACAGCAATTTTGCTACGAGCAGTTCTTGCAGTTCAAGAGCCTCAGTCGTGCGCGAGATATCAGGGACCAGCTCGCTGGCCTGTGTGAGCGCGTCGAGGTGATCGTGCAGAGTAACCCCAACTCGAACGATATCACGCCTATCCAAAAGGCGATCACCTCTGGGTACTTTTACAACACGGTGCGTGTTGCTGTTGTGCGGTCGGGCGTCGATCCCTTACTTTTTTTTGGTGGGGACAGGCACAGCTGCAGAAGAGCGGCGACTCGTATCGGACGCTCAAGACCAACCAGACGGTGTACATTCATCCGTCGTCGAGTCTGTTCCAACATCAGCCGCCCGTGAAGACGATGTTGTACTACGAGCTCGTGATGACGTCCAAGTCGTACATGAGGTGAGCATGATTACATTTTACGTGAGGGCATTCTCGGTGCTGAAATGCGGGTTCGACAGGCAGGTGATGGAGATTAAACCCTCATGGCTGATGGAAGGCAAGTGGTCCCGTTCTGTTGCTCATCCGGAGTTTTGGCTTATTCGTCCTTAGTCGCGCCACATTACTTCAAGGCTGCGGATCTGGAGCAGTTGGCGACTGGGGAAAAGAAGATGCCAAAGGGTTCTGGCTTTTCTGGCGCCCCTGCAAGCTCGACCTCATAGCCATGGGATGCGAGATTTGGGATTTTGCTCTTGTTCCTTCGTCATCGTTTTCGTTACAAGATACTGATTCACCCATGCAACCGTTTGAAGATGCATTCTGCAACTACTAGTACAACGCAATAATCCCAACATTCAAGTTCCAGTATCACACAGGCATGCACAAGGATAAACGGAGTAGTTACGCGCTATAAACGTCGCAATAGTCGCTTACACCGCCCAATCCGACTGCTTGAGGAGATCGCAGAGGAGTTTGGCCTCTTCATAGTAGTCTACTTGACTGATCTTCGAGATCCCATATCTCATGCGCGTTTGATCCTATACATGAAGATGAATGCCACCCTGCACTGAAAGATCTATTCACTGACATTATAAGTATCCTGTTTGGCGCGGCAGCTGAAATTGAAGGTCTTTCCCGCCGATGCTGCCATGAGCGCGTTGTACTCGGACTCGTTACGTTCCTGATGACTTTCGTGAGCGATTGCACGCGCAAATATGAACGCGGCACCTACCTTCATCTCCATGACCTCATCCGCAGTTTTCCCAAACACTGCGAGCCCAGCATCATTGAACCCTTGCAACCATATTTGGCTGGACCAATCCGAAACCGCCATGGACATGACATATCTAGTTGTTCAAGTCAGCAGTTGGAGACATCCATCCGACACCAGACACACCGGTATTCAGGGCGCTCAAAGCTCTTTTCACATTTTTCGCATCGCCAACCATCACCTACATCGGTAACTTTCTTGCTGCAGCCTTGCGTTGGACAAGCAGGATATGCAATGGTTTCGCTTTTGATGTGCATTACCGTAGCCCGCGTAGAGAAGAATTCAGCCTTGTCGGACATGCCTAGCTGTGATTCCTTGACGTCACTCAAGTGACGTATCTCATTGCGATTAAAGCCACCAAACGATGATCCACCAGACAGCGCTGCGTTTGAGTGGGATTGGAAGGTCTTCTCGGCTCCTCCCATGCCGTCGTACCAGCCACGGAGCAGATGCGCCTCCTCGATGTCAGGTGAGATTGTCATGTAACTTGAGGATAGCAGAGAAAGGCTCCGCCCTACGCCAGTAATTAGCAGACATACAGTGTAGAGTACCCGACGTACCCCCAAAATCTCCAACTTTGACACCTTTGAATGCAACGACCGGAAAATCATCGGCTTCGAAGCTCTCCGCCTGTCTCCCCCAGATCGTCAGCCTCACGGAGAAGAGCGACTTGTCAACGATGGTGAGGTCACGTTTCGCTACCTATAGACACTAGTTAGATGATGAGATGATCGAGAAAACGACACTTGCTGATTTGTTGGATGCCTTGGAGGTGACCTCCCCAAGAGGCCCGACTTCCTTGACAATGGCAAGGACATCTTCCTGCACTCAGTAACACGGACAAGCATTCTCGCTAGGTTTACGCACCACAAGTTGAGTCCTTCGAAAGACTTTCCAGCGATGCTAGTTCGACAAAATTGTACCTAATCATCGGTAAACCGACTGTATCGACACACTAGGTCATTTATCAGCCGAGATCGCATTGGTAGACAAATGACAAACCTCTTCTACGACCGTGTTCTTTTCGAGACTCATTTCATAGTCGTTTTGAACGTTGGAGAATTTTTTCTTGGCAAGGTTCACTCGACCCTTGGAAATGTAGTAGACTTTGCCTTCTTCCAGCTTGTCGTAAAGCTCATCCACAACCGCATTGAAACCAGTTGCACGGATTTCGCCTGTCTCGTCCATCAAAGTCACACTGAAGAGCTTTCCCTCTCCGCGTTGATTGGACCAGGTTTTGATCTCGGATTTCTGCGTGAGGCGAGCCTTGACGGTCCAATTGTTTTGGTAGGGGCTGAGGGCTTCGATGGGATATATCGATCTGCCATGCTTGCCAATGTTGCTGGATTGACTTCCATGGGGTCGACTGGAAGAAATAAGAGTGGAAGTCGAGCTCGCGGACAGCTCAGAGGTCTCTCCGACCATATTGGCAGAAGCGCCAGATGAATCTGGAAAGGCGATTGGATTGCCAATCTTTTCCTCGTCTCTGGAAACGACATGGAAATCGAGGATGATAATCAATCTAGAGAAACATGAGGATGGTCATCCATCGAACGGGCAATGTCCAAACCTCTTTTCGTGGACAAAGTTACATGTGAGTTTGTCTATGACCACGATACTATTCTTGGTGATGTCCCCGTTAGAGACGAGTTCGTTGAGCTGCGTTGCGAGCATGGCCTGGACAAAGTGAACGCCATCCGAGAGGATGATGCGGAACCTGTCGATGGTCGCGGTCGAGCTGGGAGGGTTGACCACCTTTTTGATGGAGAGCAACTGAACGGTGTAGCCAGACCCTAGCTCTTCAATCTCTGTTGGAGATGCCTCACTGAGCCGTGCGCAGATGCCCGCTGAGAGTTGCTGCTGAGACATGGTGGATGAGCGGAAAGGGACGTGTCGCGTTGTTTGCACTTTGTTTGTCCCTGGCATGTCATTCAACAACGCGTCAAAGAGACGCGGCCATTATCATGTAGTCCCAACAAGGGTAATCAACCATGTTCGACGACTTTGACGAGTTCGACGACGCGCCCGACGACCTTTTCAGCCATGAAAAGGAGTCGACGCTGTACACCGCACCTCAGCCGACAACGGACTACATTGAGCTCCGTTTCACGCTCGCCAGATTCCAAGTCTATCGCGTCGTCCGCCTCCCACGCACCTTCACCTTTGCCAACCTCCACATCTTGATCCAGTACATGTTTGGATGGAGTAACTCCCATCTACATCGTGCAGAGGTTTTCCCCGATGCCGTGATCCACGACGAAAGGTCGCTGGTGGGGACTATCAAGTCGTGCGGTCGCAAGCGCCCTCTCGAGGATAACGAACTGGCCGATGAACGGAGAGTCGCCGACTGGCACCGTTTCGAACCAGCAGATAAGCCCATCTACCGTATACAGCCCAAAGTCAAGGACAGAAAGGACACGATCGACGGGATCATGAAGATGGAGGAAAAGGGGATCACTCTCGAGAGCATCTGGACACTCAAGGAGGCCAACAATGTCAGCGATGGCCAGTGTTCAAACGCACAGATCGCGGTCATTTACACGTATGATTTCAGTGGTATGTACATCATATCCATCCTTCTCCAAGCCCCTCATCGTATCGTCAGACGAGTGGAATGTACACATTACTTGCGATATATGCGATGTATTCCATC
Source organism: Phylloporus arenicola (assembly GCA_038091335.1). Taxonomy (NCBI): domain Eukaryota; kingdom Fungi; phylum Basidiomycota; class Agaricomycetes; order Boletales; family Boletaceae; genus Phylloporus; species Phylloporus arenicola. The sequence goes on along the minus strand of JBBPOH010000245.1, from coordinate 831 downwards.
GTCTGGACACTCCCAGCAACCTCCCCATTTTTGGAGCGGCTCGAGGAGCTGTGAGTCCGACATCGCCTGGATCATAGAAGTACTAACGAACACATCCAGCCCCCCATCGAGCACGCAACGTGGGACGCGGACTGCGCGCTGGTCATTATTCTCCATCCATCCCGAGTGCATTTACTCTGACATACTATTCACAGGAAGATGATGCGGAGGACAAAAAGATCTCCCCACGCCTCTTTGACGTCACCTACTTTCGAGCTTATTGCCAAGGGAAAGTCAGTTCCGAGGCCCGCGGGACCAAACTTGAAATCCTCACTCTGGAAGAAGGGAAAGTCCGACAAGAGGCGTATTTACAAAGGCAGAAGGAGAAACAAGAGAGAATCGCAAACGGCGAAGAGGAGGAGGACGAAGAATATGAGGATTCAGAGGATGAGTACGAAGACTTTGAAGAGTAGTTCTTGAAACATGAATATTCCTGGCACTGTACAGCACTCATGATCCATGTTGGCCTCAGATCGCATAGCACTCCATGTTCACTATCCGGCATACTTGTTGCAAGTCAGCTCCCGTCGTCAACGGTTGCACGCAGTCACCTCAGTTGGAAGGGTCGAGTCTTGCAAGGCATCCCCCGCAAAACGCCGCCGGAAGAAGGCCCTGTCGTCGATGAATTATTCTCCAGGCGCACTGAGCAGGCTGGAGAGACTGCGTACTTTGGAGAGGACTGTTGGAGTACAGTCCACTCGTAGTATTGTTTCCTATATTTCCTTTTTTGGTATACACGGACTATATGCTACGCGTTCGCCTCGTTCCGTCTTTTCCTCCAGTCTCATTCAC
>JBBPOH010000244.1:0-16582 GCA_038091335.1 Phylloporus arenicola | reverse complement strand
CCCTTAGAGGTCCTGCCGCTACCTTGAAGCAGTTGCTCATTGTCTTACCCCTTTGCCAACCTATTAAGGTTGAAACCTTCAACGTCTCCTTGGAACCATTAGACTCCAAGGTTCAACACACTCTCCTTTTTATTATTAGAACACATGGCTCAAGTCCACTGGTTAGTCACACGTTGTGACTAAACCCTTGACCCTGTGACATCTGGTCACTACTGAGAGGCTACAACCAACTCTACCCAAGCCAGTCGTAACAAAAGATCAAGCATCTACCCAAGGTTACCATTGCTGTGAACCTTCACCATTTCCTTCCTATGACACAACTCCAGTTGGTGCGAAAGCGTGCAATACTCCTCCTTCTCTGAACCCCATTCAGACAAAGTACCCCTCGAGTCCAACTCGGACGAACCCATCCCCACAGAACCTCAACAACAGGTTGCTGAAAACCTTGCCACATCCCTTGCTGACTTAGACGTCACCCCAACCATTGAAAACTACAAACGGTCTCGCCAGGAACTTCTTGAGTATCTCAGAAGTGCTCCTTCCCCTCCAGTAATCATAGTACCCCTTGTCCCGCCTAACCCGCGACCCCATGTAACCCTCATGTCGACATCTTCAAAGAAAACCGAACTCCGGATCGGAGCCCCCGATCATTTTGATGGAACCTATGACACCGCCATGCAATGGCTCAATACCGTCCACTTCCACCTCTTAGTCAACGCTGAGGTATATGACAAAGACGAAAAGAAGGTTGCCTTCACCCTCTCCTACATGACCAAAGGATCTGCCTTGATCTGGGCCAACACCTTCCATCAGAAAAGCCTTGCTGCCACCATCACCAACTTAGGAACTTTCTCACAGTTCATCATTGACTTTGAACTTGCGTTCAAACACCAAGACACCATCAGGAACACCATCAACTGGCTTTCCACTACAAAGATGATCTTGAAAAAGGATCACTCCTACTCTCCTTCCCTCACTGCATATGTCGCTAAGTTCAAGAATCATGTCGAGATCGCCCAGATCACCGACGACAATGTCCTCATCAGCTACTTCTCACTTGGCATTCCCCTTCCCCTTATGAAGTGCATCATGGGTCTTGATGCTATCCCTACCAAAGTCAGCAAATGGTACACCAAGGCTGTCCATTTCCAAACCCAATGGGAACAGATGGAAGTGTTCACCAAACGGAGTTGCCCCAGATACCATTCCTTCTCCACCACCCTGATGACCACCCAGAATATGTCTAGAGGTTGAGACCCAAATGCGATGGATGTTGATGTGGTTCAAATTGGGAAACTCACCCCAGAAGAAAGGAAGTGTTGTGTCAAGAACAACCTATGCTTCCGGTTGCTGCCAGCCAGAACATACCAGCTCGGCATGTACCACGTTCTCTGCTCCACAGAAACCCCGCGTCCAAAAGGTTGAGAAGAACTTGGACCTTCCCAAACTCATTGATCTAGAAGATGATGATAATGAAGAAGACAAAGTGGCTCAGGTCCACTTCACCTGGAAAAAGGATTTTTGAACCGGGGATTGAGTCAATGCCAGACTCCCCTTCCGTTATGTGCGCACCTGTACTTGTATCTACTTCATCGAAGTCTATGCAAATCCCAGTACAATTGATCTCCCTCTCGCACACCATGAAAGTCATTGACACCTGAGCCCCCATTGACAGTGGTGCAGACATCTCCTGCATTGACTGGGACTTTGTCCACAAACACAAAATCCCTACCACGAAACTCGATGTTCCTATCAAAGTCAAGAATGTCGACCAAACCATGAATGAAAAAGGAGCCATCCAGTTCACTTGTACCTTGTTCGTCAACATGAAAGGGATCGCTCAGAAGACCCTCTTCTATGTCATGAACTGTGGATGAGAAAACATTATCCTTGGGCTCTCTTGGCTATGGGCTACCAACCCCATCATCAATTGGTCTTGACAGACCATCTCCATCTCCAAATCTTGTGACCAATCAAAAGACCTATATTCCTCCTATGTTGCAGATTCTGAACGACACAGCAGATTTTACCAAAAAGTCCAACCTCGCCCCCCTCATCATGTCCATGTCAATGCTATCACAGATGAGCATCTCTACAAATTCTTGGATGAAGAATCCGAGAACCAATATCTCACCCGCAAATGGCAGAACAGTTACTGCAGCTGTGTTTGAGGAGATGTCAAACATTTCCTACCCAACTCCCCCACTGTTGCTCGCTTGACCAAAGCTATTGAGCTCTCTGCAGCCGAGGAAAAGGCAAAAAAAAACTGTTGTACTTCCCCCAGAATACTCCAGCTATGCTTTGGTTTTCTCAGATGAAGCAAGCCATCACCTTCCTCCCTCTCTTCCCTATGATCATGAAATCAACCTCAAGGATAACTTTGTCCCTAGCATCGGGAGAGTCTATCCCCTCTCTCTGATCAAACTGGAAGCCACCAAGAAGTTCATCGAAGAGAACCTTGCATCTGGGAAAATCCGACCATTGAACTCTCCCCAAGCATCCCCTTTTTTCTTTGTCCAGAAGAAAGTAATTGATCCTACCAACCTGGAGAGTATCAAGAAACACATCTGCCCCTGTCAAGACTACAGAAAGCTCAATGAGGCAACAAGATGCGATGCTTACCCGCTCCCCCTCATCTCAGATCTCCTTGACAAACTCAAGGGTGCAAAGGTCTTCACCAAATTCGACATCCAGTGGAGATACAACAACATCCGGATCAAAGACGGACACCAATGGAAAGCTGCGTTCATTATGCACAAAGGACTCTTTGAGCCAAACATTATGTTCTTCAGGCTCTGCAACTCCCCTGCCACATTCCAGCAGTTCATGAATGACTCATTCCAAGACATGATCACCGAAGGATGGCTCATCATCTATATGGATGACCTCCTTATCTTCTCCCCTGACAAAAAGACCCACACTGAAAGAACACAAAGGGTTCTTCAATAAATGAAGGAACTCGACTTGCATTTGAAACTTGAGAAATGTAAGTTCGCGACCAACAAAGTTGAATATCTCGGGATGATCATCAAACCCAACTCCCTCACAATGGACTCCACCAAGCTTGATGGAATCGCTTTGTGGCCCACACCAACCAAGGTGAAAGATGTTTGCTCTTTCCTTGGTTTTGCCAATTTCTACAGACATTCATTCCGGACTACTCCACCATCGCTCACCCTCTTCTTGATCTCACCAAGAAAAACCACCCCTGATCATGGTCCCCCGCATGCAAAGAGTTGTTTACATCATTAAAATGCCTCTTCCTCTCCAAACCCATCCTCTGCCTACCAGACCTTGCAAAACCCTTTGCCATTGCAACGGATGCTTTCAAGCATGCCACCGGAGCGATTCTCCTCTAGACAGATGCCAATGGAGACTGGCATCCCTGTTCCTACCTCTCTCAATTGTTCATCCCTGCCGAAAGGAACTACGACATCCACGATCGTGAACTCCTCGCAATCATCTGTGCCTTGAAATCGTGGAGACACTACCTCCATGGCTCCCCTTTTCCTGTCCAGGTTTTCACTGATCACAAGAACCTGACATACTTTCACCAAGCAAAAAACCTCAACCGTTGTCAAGCCTGATGGCTACTTGACCTTGTGGATTTTGACTTGAAAATCATCCACGTCCCAGGACGGCTCCTTGCCGGTCCTGATGCCCTCTCCCGCCGCCCCAATCTTTGTCCTGACAACAATGACAATGAAGACACAGTCCTCCTCCCTGACTCCCTCTTCATCAATGTCATCAATACCGTCCTCCATGACGCTATCGCTTCCTCCTCCCAATCTGACCCACTTGTCCTTGAGCAGTTACAAACCCTCAACTCTGACCTCCCTTCCGCTTTCTGCTCCCAACTTGCTGACTGGCAGCTCGAGTCCGGCATTCTTACCTACAAAGGTCACATTTATATTTCCCCTTCCAGTACTCTTCACCATGACATTGTCTCTCGTTGTCACGAATGTCTCTGCTGGACATCCTGGGTTTCTCAAAACTTGTCAGCTTGTCGCTGCAGAATTCTGGTGGCCCGGTCTTGCGCAGTATGTGCGTAAGTATGTCGAGGGCTGTGGTATTTGCCAGCAGAACAAGTCCAACACCCATCCATCCACTCCCCCGCTTACGCTCATTCCCTCCTGCACATCCTATCCCTTCCAGCAGGTTTCATGTGATCTTATCACCGATCTTCCATCCTCGTCTGGTTTTGATTCTCTCCTGGTCGTGGTCGACCATGGGCTTACTCAGGGAGTAATTCTCTGCCCTACTAAGAAAACTATCACCACCAAGGGTGTCACTGCCCTTTTTTTCCACAAAGTATACCTCTGCTTCGGACTCTATGACAAAATCATCTCTGATTGTGGTCCACAATTCGCATCCACCTTCGCTCGTGAGCTTGGTCATCTCCTCCAATACGATCTCTCTCTCTCTACTGTGTACCATCCTCAAACTGATGGAGAAACCAAATGAGTCAACCAAGAAGTTGAGACCTACCTCCACATTTTCTGTGGTGCTAACCCCGCTTTGTGGTCCGAAATGATCTCCCACGCAGAATTTGCACACAATCACCATCTCCACTCTGTCACTGGTCAATCCCTGTTCTATCTCATGATGGGATATGAACCCCATGCCCTTCCCTCAGTTATCTCTGATTCTTCTATTCCCACAGTAGAACTCCGCCTTAGATCCCTCACTGCAGCGCGTCAAGAAGCCCTTGCTGCGCACGAGCTCGCCCATCTAGTGATGAAATCACAAAATAACTGTAAGTTTACTCCATTTGAGAAAGGAGACAAGGTCTGGTTGGAAGCCAAGAACCTCAAATGCTCTGTCGCCAACCCAAAGTTTGCCCCAAAACGTGAAGGACCTTTCACAATCATGAAGGTCTTATCTCCCATCACGTATCAACTCTGACTCCCATGAACGTGGAAAATTCACAATGTGTTCCATGCTTCCCTCTTATCTCCTTATTGCAAGAATGACATCCATGGTCTGAACTTCCCGGCTCCACCACCGGATCTTGTCAAAGGAGAAGAAGAGTATGAGATTGAGAAGATTAAGCTTACGCCACCGTGGGAACCCGTCAGCACAAATGTTCCTGGCCCATTGGAAGGGATATTTGGCTGAAGAAGACTCTTGGATAGCTGAGTGGGACTTGAAACATGCAAAGTCCGCTCTGGAGGACTATAAGAACCTTCATCCCTCTGTCTTCTCCCCTTCCTCAGTACCCTCACCATCTTGTCATCCACTCAGAAAGTAATGGCTATCTCATCCCCTCGCTGTACCTCCACATCTCTTGACTCTATGACCTCTACCTCATCCCTCTCTGGGACCACATTCATCGACTCTCCTGCTGCCCTATTGCATCTCCTGGATGGGAGACTTATAACTTACCACTTCATATCTCTGGGTCGGAAGGATCCGACTCATCCAATGACCCTCGGGTCTGGTCTCCACCCCATGATGACCAGGACTCACTCCCCATCTGTCCTCATCCTCTTTTAGAAGACCAAATTTCTTTTCCTCCTCCTTGTCCTTTGTCTCCGATTCTCTCCTACCATTCACAAAATTCCATCACATCTATTGATGTCCCCCAGTATGCCCACAGGCATTGAGACCCACTGCCTGCAGAGGTCATTCCCCACGTCCACAACCTCTTAATGTTATCCCATCTGGCCTGAACCATTGATAGCTACCTCGACGAAGGATCAGCCCTTGGCAGCCTCTGCTGTGCCTATCTCCAGACTGAGACCATCAGATTGCTAGTGTCCACTCCTGTCCACAACCAAGTGGCGCACAACCTCCAGCTTGCCGTCGCACAAGCTCGAGGAATCATTAGAGCTGATCTGATCTTGGCAATGCACCAGTTAGGTATGCCAGAGTTCCTTGCTGACATCAATGGGTACCTCGCCAGTCAAACCATGAATTGCCTCAACCGTTTCAGAGCTCCTCCCTCCGCGTCCTCTTCTCCCCTGGAGACCGACGAGATCGAAGCCCTGTATGCCGCAGAGAACCAATGGGCTCGATAGCAAGGAGATCGCCCCTTACCACCCACCTATTCACATTACCATGAAGCTTGTTTCGTATGTCGGCACCTCGGACACACTCGGGTGTACTACCACCTCTATGAATGTCCTACGTGCTTCCGCATTGCCCTAGGACATACTCAATACATTGTCCTCTTCATCGTGGTCAAGGTGCTCACCAATCATCTTCATCTTCCTCATCCTCTCCACCCATCTCTTGTTGAAAATGTCAATGGTTCCAACTCCGGAACTGTGTTCCGATCGGAAGCACCAGAAGGTGTTTGACATCTCCTAGTCATTCAACTAGAGAACACTGTCCATGATTGGCTGATATTCATACTGTATATGATTGGTTCTCCTTGTTCTTATCTGAGAACCTTCTGCCATTGGATGATAAGCTTTATTGTTTAGTAATACAATAGATAAGCTCCTTTTACGCCATTGGCTACTATTGTCTCTATTGTTTCATTGCTCTCTTATATTTAGAACTACTGTACATACATACAAACAATAGCTAGACACTACTTAAGGAGAGATGTTTAGCACATTCTCTCCCTCTAACGAATTCACTTCCACTTTGTTCCCACTCCAGTCAGTGTCCTTTCGCACCACTGAGAACTTGACTACCAGTCTATCGTTGACTATCCTAGTGAGTATTCCCACTAGAGCTTATTTCCTTTGTCCCTTCGCCCTTCGGAGTACCTTGTACTTCGAAACCTTCGGTATATCCACATCGGTCAATATTGTGAGATTGTAAACTGTTACGCTTGGTCTTGGATAGAGCGCAAGCGTAGCCTCTGATAGAGGGTTCTAAGTACGTGCAAGGGGGTTTCCTACTTGGACATTCAAGGAAGAGTTGAGGGGGTTTCCTACTCAACGAGTTCAAAGGTTCGAGGACAAGACACCCATTCAAAGCATGGGCATAGGCTTTCAAAGAGTCAAGGGACAAGAGAAGGAAATGGACTAGATTCGTGCACGAGTGTAGACGAGTACAGAGGAGATCTAGCTTAAGAGAAGAAAAGAAAGAAAGAGAAACATTGCGGATTTATATATGTAAACCCAAACACTTTAGGGCAGGTCAGAAGTGTATGCAATGAGTAATTGTAGAATGCAATGGAATCGCAAGGAACAATGATGACAAGTAAGAAACAACTCATCGAAGCCGATGGAATCACATGGAACTATGATGGAGTAAGCATGATTACAAAGCAAGTGACGAAGTGTAGGACTAGGTCATACAACAAGGAACAGGGAGGAGTAATTGTGGAAAGGAGAAAGAATGTCTGATGAGAAAAGAAATGTTAGTCCGTGAATCGTAACATAAACATCGACCGAGAATCATTGGTGGTCATGGGTCACTGCCTTAGTACTTCTCCAATCAGTCTAGTCATTCACATCAGTAGATCTCACCTATCTATTTTGGTGCATCTCCACACGACCGATCTTTGTATATCTTCAATCAACGCACCCACCTTCCTTGGTATCACTTCACTTGGCCTACTTATCCATCTCTGTATCTCTCTGATCGGCGACTCCCCAATTGGTGTATCTATCGCTCAGTAAGTCGTATTTCAACCCACTGATTCATTTTGCTATCGCTGCAATGTCTCTCTGATTGGCCCACCCATCAGTAGATGATATCACGGCCTAGTTATCCATCCCAGTCATTCTCCAAATAGCTCACTCGTTCACATAGGCATATGGTTCGCCGACTCAGTAACTCTCCAATAGGCCGACCCATCCATTTGGCAAATCTCCAACTATTCACATTGGTCGATGTGTTCTAGGCTGAACGATCTATCCCATTGTCTCTGCAATCGGCCCAGCCATACACATTGGTAGGTGTTGTCTAGGCCAAATGATCTATCTCGGCGATGTGAATGGATGAGCCGATTGGAGAGACACCAATATGGATAGATAGCGGAGTTGAGAGACACCGAGATTGATGGTTCAGCAGACATTACACCTACCGATGTCAATGACTAGGCCAAGTTGAGAAACACCAATATGGATAGGTAGGCCAAGTGGAGAGTCAGTAAGTGCTATGTAGGCCAAACCATTTACCTCGGTGTCTCCAATCGGCCCAGTCATTCACATTGGTAGGTGTTATCTAGGCCGAATCATCTATCTCGGTGTCTCTCCACTCGGCCTACCTTTCCATATCAGTGTTTCTCCACTCGGCCTAGTCATTGACATTGGTAGGTGTGACGTCTGCTGAAATCATCTATCTCAGTGTCTCTCCACTTGGCCTACCTTTCCATATTGGTGTTTCTCCACTCGGCCCAGCCATACACATTGGTAGGTGCTATCTAGGCCGAACCATCTATCTCGGTGTCTCTCCAATTGGCCCATCCATTCCCATCAGTAAGCGCTATCTAGGCCGAACCATCTATCTCGGTGTCTCTCTAATCGGCCCAGCCATTGACATCAGTAGGTGTTATCTAGGCCAAACCATCTATCTCGGTGTCTCTCCACTCGGCCTATCTATCCATATCAGTGTCTCCAATCAGCCCATCCATTTACATTAGTAAGCGCTATCTAGGCCAAACCATCTGTCTCAGTGTCTCTCCCCTCGGCCTACCTATCCATATTGGTGTTTCTCCACTCGGCCCAGCCATACACATCGGTAGGTGCTATCTAGGCCAAACCATCCATATTGGTGTCTCTCCTCTCGGCCTATCTATCCATATCGGTGTCTCTCCAATCAGCCCTGCCATTCACATCAGTAAGTGCTATCTAGGCCAAACCATCTATCTTGGTGTCTCTCCACTCGGCCTATCTATCCATATTGGTGTCTGTCCCATTGGCTTACCCATCTATCGGTGTATGTCAATTGGCCCACCGATACATCTCAGTATCCCACCACTTGGCCTACCCATCCATCTCGGTATCTCTCTAATCGGCCCACCAATCCATATCGGTAGATCCTTTGTCAGCCAATTCATCCACATCTCGGCCTACCTATCCATAGCGGTACATCCTTTCTCAGCCTAGTGGTTCACACCGGCACCTCTCACTTCGGCCCACCCACCCACATCGCTATTAATATCCCCGGCCTACCCATTATTTGCTCTTATAACCCTACTAGTATTCACTACCTATCCTCATGTATACCTTCCTCAGCCCGTCTGTCTCCATTGCTTATCGCTCGGCCCATCCATCTCTCCTGCTGGTACCCCCTCTCTTGGCCGAGTGTCGGCTGGCTGTTTCATATGGCCTATTTGCAACCTCAGCTGGCTGTGTCGATCGGTGTCAGTGACTGAACGGGCTCTATGATTAGGGTGCGCAGGACAGGGGAGGGGATCAATGCTTGCCATGGCATTGATGAAGAACCCAGCCAAGAACTCAAGGCCCATTAACTCCTCTTAAGGACAGAGGTACGAGGTGTAGGTACAATTGTGTTGTACATAAGCAAGCGGTGATGCAAATAGCCAATTCGGCATAGCAAGGGCTACAAGACGGTAGTCTGAGGGGTTCGCGCTAGATAGTGGGCGACCAGAACACGGTGCGCTCCTATGTTTTAAGCCCAGCTCCGGTCTTATATACTGACTAGACATATTTCATATTATTAGTAAGTCTCGAGCATCGGCCGCTCGGCTTGTCATCATAGGTCAGACAATGCCGATGTGTGCGCTCTCAACAACTTCACATTTCTGTGTGAGTATGCATCATTGAGATTAGGATCCCCCGATGATTTCCCTTTGAAAACATCACTCACTGTGGTGTTTGATGCAGGAACACAACTTCACTACTCCTCTGTGAGGTTTGTGCTATATTGCAAGACCTCAACGGCGCTTAAGAGGCTGAAGAATGGTTATGTGCATCCCTTTTTGGCTGGTGGTTCATCCTCACCCATGTGCACCATTATATCTACAGGATATTCAACTTTCCAACAGCCCTGTCACCTTTAAGCTTGGGGGTCATGTCTGCCATGCACCTCCAAATAATGCTACAAGTCTCCCATGACTTACCATCCCATTCAAAGTCACTCCCTGTTCTCATCACTATAAGCTTGTGCCTCAATGCTTGGATATGGAGCTATGCACTTGGGATAGCAAGTCAGTCAGTATTATTGTGGAAAGTGAGTACCCGATATCTGCAAACACCATCTCTCTGTCTCTTAATTTCCAACACTCAAGGGATCTACAGACATCAAGGTTCCCTTCTTGTCATTATCTCAAACCGACCTGCACTGTACAAGTCATTCCTACGGACAATACATGTCAGAGGATGACTTTCTCTCTTCCAACGGAAATTCTTCTCAAGATATTCAAGGCCACTGATTCAAGCAGGTGGAAACATGATCTATTATCTTTTGTGCAGGTATGCTGCCAATGGTCGTGCTCCCTGAGGATCCTCTTTGCCCATTTGGACTCTCCTGAATATCAATGCTACTCAGATGCAAAGGTGCTGGATTGTCTGGACCCTTTTGCACTTGCAAATATGTTGCGTGGCATTCCTGTCCTTGCACTCGGTGTAAAACATCTTTCTCTCAATCAACACAATTGCTGTCAGAGAATCCCAGGGCACAGTCTTCGGAGGATTTTGCCTGGGTTTACCTCAGTGGCTATCACAATTCTCTATACCACAAGTAATCTACAGTGTTTGGATCTCTCACTAGGATATTCATTCCAAGCAAATGCCCTCTTTTCAAACCTTCCTGAACTTCCAGATTTGCACAGGTTATCCATTACCCAGGCTGATTGTGTCAAGGGGAAATTAGTGTCATGGATCAAGTTTTGGAATTACACTATCAGCACATTCCAGCTTGTGTGCTGCATGACATGTTGGCCGGCATTGAGATCTTTCACCATCAAGCATATCAAGCTAGGAAGCATTGGCATCACCCAAATCTTCTTATGACTGCCCATGTGTGCACTGACACAACTCTGCATCCGCAAAGCACATGTATCCGATCAAGACTTGCTCTATCTCACAGCATCATTCACCTTCACACTCTCCCAAGTGATGCTCAAGGAAATCCATTGTCTCACCAACAGAGGACTACTCACATTTCTCAATGCAATTTCTGATACCGTGGTCTCCTTGACTGTTCATGACATCATGACATTGCGCCGAAAAGAAGAACATGCATTGGATGCAGCAGTGGCCAAGATGTGGTGTTTGCAGATGCTTCATATCTGTGGAGACATTGCAAGCGGGCGCATGTTGGATTGGCAGTCCGAAATGTTTGTAAAGAGTGGACATCCAGTGGTTTGGCTTTCACTCCAGCTTGTCCCGGAGATCAGCGAGTATGACAATGATTTTGAGTGGCCTGGATGGCAGCTGGTCGAATTCAATGAAGTAGACTAGTAGGTGTGTGCGATGGGGGATGCTCAATGATTCAAATCTATAGGTTGGGTAATTTGCTTGTTTCTCAAAAACATAGATCAACAATAGGTGGTACATGTGTGCAGAGCCACACGAACGTCTGAGCATATTTGAGGAAACCCTTGTGGCGAAATTTGTCCAGATCTATGAACAAATGGCTTGGCACCTAGCAGAATGACACTTTCAATTGCTCAGAGTGGTATTCGCACCTCCAATTGGGTTCAGTGAAGCCTGCAGTCTTTTGATTATATCCTGATTCGTTGGTTTGGTCCAACAGTCATCCATATATAATTTCTTTGGGTCGCGATTGCTTGAACTCTTCGACCAGTTAAATTATATTTGGCAGAGATTATGCTTCCGAGTGCAGCAGAATGTGCCATCGCACCTCGATGACCTTTACAGGCGGTAATCGGAAGGCGGAGAATAAATTGTTGGGGTCAGCCGCGTTTTCGAAAGTTGTGTCGCTTTGTGACTTTTCCTCGTCACTCGTTCTTTTCGCTCCTTCACTTCACCATGTTCGGTCGTCGCATCCTCGCCGCCTCTGCCGCCTTTGTCGCCGCCGTCTCTGCTCAGACTCTCACCATCACCGGCCCCACCGAAACCAACTGGTGGGGTGCGTCCTGACCCGATGACTCTCCACGTTATAACGTCTAATCACGCTGTTTAGTTGCGGACTCCATAAACACACTTGCCTGGACCTGCAGCTCTTCTCCCTCCAATTTTAATGTTGTGTACGTCTTGCTTACTTCTGGGTGTCCGCGGCTGAGTTGCACGATTCCACTAGCTTATCCAACACGAACGCTTCCATCCTCGTTGGCAAACTCGCCTGGTTGGCCGACATCCCCAACTATGATTGTTCCTTTACCGTCTCTGCACAACTGTCAGCTCTGACCCCCTCCGACACCTGGACCATGGAGCTCACCGACATCCTCAATTCAACCGATGTACGTTTGTATTCCCCGCTGGTCTCGTCAATCATGTACAATTACAACGTGCTCAATGAATATGTCTTGCAGGTCTACACTTCCACTCAATTCAGTATCAAACCAGCTGGTTCGGTTTATCCCACCACGTCCTCTTCTGCGTCTGGCACCTCAACCAGCACTGCTGCGTCGTCGTCGTCGACTTCTTCCAGCAAGAATGGTGCTATGGCTAATTACATCCCTGTCGGCATGAGCATGGCTGCTGCTATTGCCCTCGGTCTGGTTGTCGCGTAAAAGCAGAGCCACAGTCACGGGTCGCAAATCAGGATGAAATAGATCGCGGACATCATGGATTTGTTCTGTTCGGACCCTCTCATGATCGGACGGACTTATTCTCAGTATGCCTATTATACCCCATGTCAGAGATGTGAGCTTGGTGATTCTTCTTTAATTAGCCCTTTTCAATCGAGGTTATCGTTGGCCTCTGGTTTTGTGCTCGTGACCCCATTGACAATTTTTATCCGTGTCTTTTTGAGCTGTTGACGTTCATGCCGTGTTGTGCTGTGGACGTTGTTTCTGTGTCGAGAAAAAGAAACTTGAAATTCAAGCAAGTTGTTACTACCTGCAAACGTCGACGGAGTCATGCACATTTCACCTCTTCTCAGCTGAGTGCATCCTTGCGTTGCGCCTACATGAACACGACGCTAACCAGCTCGATGTCCCCGCGACCTTGCTGCTTTCCAACTGGATTCATTAAATGTGGAAAAAAATGCTAGCGAATAGAAATGGGAAATGCGTCTCGTATGACCGTTCTACCACAGTCGACTATACAGCACCAACTTGTGCATGGAATACGGTGCCATCGCAGCAGAGACTTCGATCAGGAATTGTCCTTTGACCCCATCGTCGTCTCATGCCTCGTGAATATTCTCCGGTGAGATGAATCAATCGATGGGACTATCTAAACCTAACTCGCCACATTTTGGCTTTGCTATCTTCAAGGACCGGCGAGGTTGTGTCAGGCAATGGACCACCGACAGCAATGTGCGCCATCAGCGCTTCAGCTTTCACCGAATGCAACTTGGAAATTGCTCAGTGAGTAATTTCGCTTGCTCAGTCAATGATTTCATCGACCACGACTCTTACACCCTACGATGCAAAACACGACACGACATACAACTTTGCAGACACATTTGTTAATCCAAGAGGATAAACGTAAACAACTGGTCAGACGAAATGGTTGGTGGTTTGTCGGGAGAGGTCTCGATACATTTGATCGGCTTTATTGCGATCTACGACATGAAACCAGCAATGTGGAGTACCGGGCAGGAGCGAACGAATTACCTCGGATACAGGGCTGGACGGGTCCACGACGGTCCACCCCTCGTCAGGGTCGTTGTATGGTTCAATACTGCATAGGCATGGTCTAACGGTGAACCAAGAAGACGAGTGCCACTCACGTAAATGCGTGCTGATTCGGTCTGGCGAGGTCAGCACATTCTGGTGTGCGACCTAGCTACCCCACTCACAAGTAAGATTCTCCCCTGTCGGTCATTTCACATTCTTGTCAGCGCTTGTGGTGGCAATGACTGTCCCTCCGTCCACGCCGGAGAATTGATGTAAGTCTTGGATGCCGAATTGAAAAAGGGTGCGAGGACACGTCTGCACTTATAGCGAACAGGTGAGCCTTGCGGGATGGAAGCGAGAAATGGCCATACCGCGCTGTCGGATCCGAGACGGACAGGCTGGAATGCGATCTTCTCATAAGCGACCCCGACCACGGTGGGGTTGTTCTCCAAAAGAGAGACAATGCGATAGGGTATTGGGGTCGACATCGATTGTACGTTGCCTGTGCAGATTTTGGGGTGTTTACGAGTCGCCGTTCATTATATAGGTATGGAGAATGGGGTTACGACGGTGGCCTTGGCTCGAACCACCACATTCCTCATACCCCAGAAGGCATCTGAGTATGATGGTTTTATTTCGGAAATGGCCCTACCATCTAATCGCCATAGCCCTCAGGATCCGTAGCGGGGAAGTTCCGACAGAATATCATGAACTGTCAAACTTCATACGACTTGTATGTGCTAGACATGCTACGTTACAGGGATTCGCCTCCCGTTGTCTGGTTGCTTCATCAAACTGAGATGAAAATGCCGTCATTTCGCCCTTGGTTGTGCAAACCGAGCAACCCCCAAGCCTCAGGGTATCGTACCTCTAATCAACGGCGCCTTGGTACCACCAATATCCGCTCCTTGCACGTCAATCTCCTTATTGGTTCCAACAACTTCCATGGGTCTTTCGACGGCCAAACAACTTGGAGAACGGGGCGAAACAATCTTGCAGTTGGGCCGCTCAAATTGCTTACTTCTTGGTCGCGTCCGATTTATCCCCAGAAGGTGTTAGGCACGCCACCATTCATTCTAGAAGCAGAACCGAGTTCGGTTCGGTCGAATGGCATTGTGAGATGTGTTTCTCCTGATGTTTCGTGTCCATGTGATCGCTGAAAGGCTTCTCAGTTCGCAGTTTAATGACTAGATTGTTTTGATAGAGGATGCCATGGCTGCTGGGCCGTGAATGACCCAAGTTGAGGCGTGAGGCAAGGGTCGCCTAGCTAACAATTCTTATTCAGTGACATCTGATGGCCGCAACATATTTTTTACAACTAGTTTATCTGCCATCTCTGTTGGCCTAGACCTGAAATTCTGGGACGGCATTACCGATGGATTAGGTGAGGACCTGTCAGTGTTGGTCCTCTGACATGTGTTACGATGCTGCCATCATGGGAATACCACGACAAGCACTATACCTCACGAGGTCAGCCTCGGTTCACAGCCTGCTTCCAAGCGATGGAAATACCGCACTATTGTACTTTTACCCTGGCAATCTGCGAGACACATCCGAATACGTTTAGTACCCTCGTTTCAGGCTCTGATGCGCCACGCAACGCGGACCCATCTGAATTCAATTTAAAGTTTGTTGAGGAATGTTGAACAGAATGGACCCTCTCCGCATCCTGGAGTGAGGTTTAGGTTCTTCCTGAATTGTGAACGTGGTGGTGTGATCGTGCGATCGACTTGCGGAGTGAGCTCAGTGAACTCCAAGTCGAGCGAATGAGACGTTATTAGATTGTACCTAACATGAGTGAGTTTAGTGAACTACGTACAGTAGAAGCTATGATAGTGTAGTAAATGATAAAGGGCTTACCGAGTGAATGCGAGGCGAACTAGTGGCGCCACCAAAACTTGCGTGACACTTACATAAGCCGAAACCCTTAAAACGCTCTGAAATGTGAAACCGTCGTCCACAACATAAGATCGGATGTTCCGTACTATGGCCAAAATATGTCTACTGTACGAGTAAAGTCTTTGGATATTAATTTAATGAGTAGATGTTGTGGTATGTCCAGTATTTTGAACCTATATTGCCTATCAGAGCAGAATTTTTATTTTTGCTTTGCAAGTGCGAAAATCGATACATCTGATCGCTATATATAAGCAACGAGGGATGAATTCAAAATTCTGCTCTGATACTTCGATAGATGATGCTATATACAGCATCTCGTCCAGCAAACACCAAGGCTGAAAACAAATATTCGTGCAACTGACGGTTTCACTTTTCTGTGCACGCAAGTTTCCACGCGTAGTGTATCATCCGAGCGTGCCAAAAAAAGGAAACTGAGGGGAAAAGCCAACTGCATGGTGCTACTGTGCGAGGCTGGGGGCCTTCAATAGCATACTTGGAGTCTGAGACGCATAGTAGGGGGGTGAGGGGGTCGGAGTTCTGAAGGGCGACTACGATCGCTGCGAGCTCGCCGACTTGGTTGGATTGGTGTGGCCCAAGTAAAGGACACTCTTGCGAGGCCCACCATCATTTCTGGTGTCTCGTGGAAACAACATGAGCTGACCAGTTCTTCTCAAACTTAAAGCCAACCGGCAGGGGATTTTGTCCTCTCGGGCCACACAAAGGAACTACCTATGTATGCCACGGCTCACCCCATTTGAGTGACCAAGTCAAACAGAGCTTCCCGTTCCTCTACTGGCGCTTCGTTGTAGACCATATGGTACTACACACGGATCTGCATGCCAATAAAAGTCCACCGCCTCGCCAGTGTGGATTTACACTGCTGACTAACCACCTTTTGCTACGCAAAAGGCCGAGGGTGTCCTGCGACCATGTTGGTCTCGGATGGTTTTTAGAACCCGGTTTCCCCCTGTTACATATGCCTATCTCCCTCCCGGGACACCCTTTTATGGGATTTGGCTCGAGACAGTTTGGTATGGCCTCGTGAGTGGGATGGTGGCCACCCCT
>JBBPOH010000243.1:0-16609 GCA_038091335.1 Phylloporus arenicola | reverse complement strand
TAAATCTTCGACGCTGACCAACGGGTTTGCGCTCGTGCTCGAGGGCCAGTACGCGGGCGGACGGTCCGTTTCGATAACGGCAGGTGGTTCCTGGGGAAGGTCAAGATACTCGACCACAGCTTGACTGAGCTGGTAGAGAATACCTTGTCAAACAGAACAGCCAGGACGAATAGACGAGGCGTACTTCGAATCCAATTCAAGCGCGGTCCAGAACTGACACGCCCAGTAAACGCTCGTCGTGAAGGACGTGGAGCTGGTAATACACAGACCAGCTGTACCCGCTGAGACGTATCCGGAAAGCGCGAACAAGGTTGTTGTCAACACCGCCAAAGCACCAAGTGTGTCAAAGCTAAGCAAGAGCCATTTGTTTGACATCCAGAAATTGCACCACATCTACGTATTCGTGCGTCAATCTCATGAGGCATAAAAGGGATCACGAGACGCTGACCTTTGTTGTGGCATCGATTTTGCCGTGCAAGTCGTTCAAAAATTGACGCTCCACCGAGAACGCACGAACAGCCACGATACCCTCTAGTAATTCTCCGAACCCAGAAAAAATCGGCGACCGAGAGTTGGATTCCATGCGATGCAGATCACGACCCGTGTTCAGGTAGTCAATCGCCAGCAGGCGGTAGAAATAGCCAACGATGCACGTGGGAATCGAGAACCAAGGGAGTATGACGCTAAAAGAACCCAATGCAGTGAGTGTCGTCGTTCAACAAACAAGAGCATCACGTACGCAGCGGTAATAATAGCTGCAGCAAACGTGGCCAACGAAGAGTTTACGGCCGACAACGAGCTCGCCAAGCTATTGTCTATTGTCTCGACGTCCTTGCCAAACCGGTTCAACATGCGCCCTACTGCCCAGTGAGCGACTCCGTGAAGCAACTCGAACTTGGACGCTCACCTTGCGGGGAGACGTCATGCCAACGCATCGTCGGTCTTACCACGCCTTCCAGCAGTCGCCTGAAAATCAACCGCGATGCCCTCAATGCCCCCATGTATTGCACCATCATCGACGATGTGCTGATGATCGCCGTTGAAGACCAATCACACCAAATACACCAGCATAAAACAGCGGCTCCTTGTTCGCGTCAGGAAGCGCGAATCACAACACCTTCTGAGAGGCCTGAATATAGTAATGAGGACTCGAGTAGTGGCGAATGTCGTGTGAGGGCATGAATCCGCTCATAATTGCTTCGTTCTCTGTGAGGACAGTCGAGGGGAAGGAGTGTGACATGGCCATCGTGCTGTTGCCATACGCCTGGCCCCATTCCTAAACATGACATTCAGCATCCAGAGCCGCCTCTCGAATCAATAAAAGTCACCCGAATCCAAAGCTTCTCAACGACCCCCATAGCCTGCGAACATACGACCAACACAGTCAGTATGGACCATGTCTAACACGACTTGACCCGTCACGTAAACCTAGTTCAACTCGACAGGAAAATAGGTTCACGAGGCTTTGAGATACGAGTTGTAGACCGGCCACTTGACACCGCCAGTTGCTCGATGTTCGTGCTTGATCAGCTTCCTCGGCTTCTTCAAAGGGTCCTGGGCGGATTCCGCAGGTGCATCGTCTAGAGGCTCCTCACTCGCAACCATGGCCTCCTCTTGTTTCACATCTGCCCCCGCATCCTGAATAATGTATTCCAAAACACCCTGTGCACGCAAATCCTTCAAGGTACCTTGAGTATCGATTTGTCCGTCGAGCATCCTCACTAGGTAATAGGCTCCCGGGAGGACCAGTTCAACGTGGTGTGTAGCAAGGATCTAACGGAGATGTCAAGTAAATCTGCGTTTACAAACGATTGAAAACTCACGACGGTGCGATTTGCAAGGAGAGGTCCGTGCAGGAGTTTTTCATACAAGAACCTCGCAGTATGGTTATCCTATGAACCATAATTCAACCAACACGCCGCTAAAATGAAAGGAGGGAGCAGCATACAACCGTGCTTAAGGGGTCATCCAGAAACACATCTCGAGCGTGCATAGACGACACGAGCTAGTGCGACACTAGGAATACGTATCAGCATACTACCCGTGTCAATACAAACTTGGACTTACCGAGCTTTTTGCCCACCAGACTGAATTATATCTTTCCTCGTCGTATGGACATCCAAACAAAATGTTGTCCTTGATAGACTGGTGCCGCAACCGCGGCGTTTGCGCAGCATAAGACGCGGCATGCGTGTCGCCATGCTCATCAACGTTAGTAGTGTTCTTGGACATGGTGAGCTTTCCACCGGTGATCACCATTTCGCCCAAAAGCGCCAGCTGAGTGAATGCCCGGGTAAGCCCACGAAGACTCGCGAACCAAAAGGCTTACCAACAAAGTAGACTTTCCGCTCGCAGTTGGACCAGTGATCAGCGTCAGCTCACCCTCGGGGAACTGCACCGAAACATCCATGAGCTCAAACTTGTGGTCTTCGACAGACCCACCCGAAAAACTCTGTGCATCGACAGCCGTGGCCGTCTCGTCTGTCGTGTTCCGGCTGTGGTTCGCACTTGGGTTGGATTTGGCGTTGTCCTTGCCATTTTTAGTATGCTTGACCTCCTCGGGCACCTCATTCCATTTAAACATGCCAGTCTCGATTGATCCAGGGCAGTGGTTTGCGTCAATAAGAGCAATCGTCGCCGTCTCACTGTCGGAGAGCTCGAATTCCGTGGGTGTATCGCGCGCTGATCATGTACGTCTGGAAAAAGGATACAGGGAAGGAGCAGATTGCATACCAACAGGTCCCTTGATCCCATGAAGAATTTCTGGCCATTGGGCATCAGGAGCGGGTCAACCTTCAAGCGTCCAAATGTCTTCTTTTTCTCCGCGTGATACTGATGACCGTGCAAGGAACGTTTAGCATAGCAATCGTGGCGCAAAAACATCTCCTTCGTGTCGGGGGAGCATATGACATGGTATCCAATCGACTTTGAGGAGAGGCCGTGGATGTGGTTAGAGTGGGTATGAGTCAAGAGATGAAGAGGTGGTCTGTTGTATGGTGGGGGTGAATCATCGTGTGTGTGTGTAAAGTTATCGATACGAATGGGGTACGGAAGCGTGAACGAGCGCGAATGAGTGGTATGGCGTTCATGGGCGATGAAAAACGTGACCCACCACGTGATCGAGCTCTGACTCGGATTGGCACAGCAAGGTTTAGGGTTATGTACTCTTAGAATGCTTCCTTATTCAGCGATCTGACCGCAGGCAGCGCGAGATCAATTTAGGAGGCTTGTCCTCTGTTTCATCCCAAGCAGCGATCTTGGACCAAGCGTGATCTCGGAGGAGGCACAGCGCAGATGAGAAGAATGTGCGGTCCAGATCTAAGCATGGTGGTGTGGCTTTCGCAAAGCTCGTCGCGTGCGACAAGAGTTCTGACAAGTATTTCGAGAGCAAGTTACGAGCCTTACAGCCCTCCGGCGTCTCGTCCTCATTGGATGTGATGAAGAACTCCTTAGTCTATGGTCCGCGAGAATGTGTCAGGATGATGGTACGTTTATTGCTATAGTGTGCCCTATTTTTCCATTCTGAGGTGTCGCAGCGCTGTTATTTGGACCTGCGCAAGGTCCTGACGGGGTTCATTGGATAACTCTTCTGCGCCACGTTGCAGTTTCTCTGGCCGCGTTCAATATCAAGGCGAGTAGAGTAAGTTTGTCCGTTCTATATAGGTCTTTCAGGGTTCCCGCTGCTTTGCCTCGTCTCCAAGTGTTATGCAAGATTCTAGATCCAACATTGGCTACCATGCACTTTGGCCCGTCGGGGAGCGATGTATTATTCTCCGTATCACAGTTTATCGTGCGGAAAGATGCCTCGGGCGTGCCATATTGTCAATTGTAGGTCAGTTCACGCTTCCATTTACTCCTTCGCAGGAACCTGAGTTCAAGAACGATCAATCCCTGCCTTATCTGGTAAAACTTCTGTATCTTCCGCTCACTAACTTCCTGTGGTCCGAGTTGTTTGCGCGTTCCTTCCGGGATTTGGTATTGTACATCCTTTCGCTTCCCCTACCCCCTTACCGCATACCTCTTGCACCACTCCTAGAGTTATCTGGAAAGCTTCCTCTGGCGATTCACACGTGTTATCATCCTGTGTCCCTGCCATCGTTTCTGTTCCAGCCACGTCGACCCAGATCAACATTGTCGCGAATCTCTTGGCCTTTACCCCTCTACGATATACCACCCTTCCTGTACCATCGCTGAAGGCTTGTCTACACCTTTCTGCTTTGATGAATGTTTTACCACCTCACGCTCTAGAACGGCCGCTTTCTAAAAACTCCCAAACCCAAAAGTCGTGGGCAGATGACAGCGACTCGGACTCTGAGCACTCTGCATATGTTCTTGCCTTGGGTCCTGCCCTTCCTCTGTTAGACTCACGAACACGCAAGCGCCTGCAGATTCTGCCATCCCCAGGCCTATCTCAACTCCCTTTTGAAAATGACACAACAACATCCCGAATTATTGTCAGACTTGGTCTCACTTCTTTTAAACCTCAATCTCATGCGGCCATCGAGAAAGGACAAGGTACTCGCTACCATACTTTTGTATGGTGGTGGAGGTCTCGTCCGGGAGATATATCGCGAGTATTTCCACACAACACCTCCTGGCCGTGACGAAAATCTTTCATCACCTATGGGTATGCGTTCAGCTCTCCTCTAATGGCAAAGCATTGGTTGAATTTAGACCCCTCCCGCGCACCATACTGGCCACTACTCCCCCTTACCAACTTGTACACACAATCGCTTCTTACGATGGGCGACGACGAGCTCTTCTCTGGTTCTCGGACTACATTGACACTCAACGACCTCATTCCATTCTCACGTACCCTCTTCAACATTGCATTCACTCTGTACTGGAGGGAGGATCAAGCAAATTTTCAAGAAGCGACAACTCTTGGGCTCAATCTTTCTTTGGAAGGTGTGCGCGACAGCATCACAGAGTGCTTGCAAGCAATCCATGCACGAGAGTGCGATTGATGTCCCCATTTTCATGATGTCGAGCTGATCTGTTCATGCCCGAAGACCACTGGCATGTGAGTTCCCAAATTGATATGAACTCCTTCATAGAGGCAGCCGTGTGCGTTACATTCATCAGTGCACCCATATTACAAGGTATGAAGGGCAACAAGCTGACGATCTTGGGGTCCCTCATTCCAGCTCGCGTCGCCAATCAGCCCGTTCACTATCTCCACGATCGGGAATACTCAACAACATCCCGTTCGCTATACCATTTGAGACCTGGGTCCTCATCTTCGGTCAATTCGTGCAGAGTGACATGACGAGTGGAGGTATCGATCATCTTCCCCACAGAGGCAGGACGGAGGTATCTATTAGGCGGACCAGCATTGCGCAGGATGGATACGATTGACTTTCAGAAATAGACCTTCGAACGCTGATCAGCATCACTTTCATTGATCAATTCGGAGAACCAGAGTGCATCACCACTGTAACCAAGGGCTGGCATCGATGGTGGAGGAGTGCTCAAAGAGTTCTTGACATTGTTGTGCAAGGAGGTATTCTGGATTCGATACGGACCGTGATCTGTGGCTCGCGAACAAGAAAAACGAGATATATCCTAATCTTCATTCCTACGCTACCAAGGGTAAGTCCCCAGTCCAGCCCGGTGCCTTTGTTGCTTACGTAGGGTACAGCTCATAGCCTTCGCTGGCATCACTTCATTGGGGTTGTGTGAGGGTATTCTGGTCGAAGTTGCGTTCGCTGGATTTTCCCTTGCTAAGGTGAGATATTGGATGGATATTTATATGCAACTAAGCCGAAATTTATCCAAGTGGCTCGGAAAACAAAGTTTCCTCGACGATCTCGCGTCTCTTGATCCTGATCTCTATCAGGGTCTTATATTCCTCAAGAATTACACTGGAAATACGGAAGATTTGTCCTTGAACTTCACTGTTGCCACTGAGGGTGTGTCTTCCGCGTTCCAGATTCGCCTGCGTTTCGCATCCGAGTTTTTCCTTACGACACTATTCTAGAATTCGGGGTTGCGAAAGCCGTCGACCTTATTCCCAACGGAAGCAACGTGCCAGTGATACGAGAAAACAGACAATACATATACCTCATTTCTCACTTTAGACTGAGCAAGCAGATCAAGATGCAGAGCGAAGCATTCTTCGAGGGACTCTCAGTGATAGATTGGTCCCAAATGGCTCCGGTGCGCGTTTCCTACAATCCACGAAAGGAAAGATACTGAATGCCGGATGCTGCACGTCGTTCCGTTTAGTATGTTCAATCAACATGAGTTGCAAATTCTGCTTGGTGGTGTAAACGCACCCGTAGACTTGGATGATTTGAAGCAACATACCAGTTATGGCGGGCCGTATGACAACGAAGAAGCGACCATTCAAACATTCTGGAGGGTACGTCTCACAACACTAGAAGAATTTCTTCTGCTTTAGAACGTGGATGACTGTTGCCTTATTCTCCTTTTCCCGTAGGTCATGGAGAGTTTTGATCAGGAACAAAGGCGGGCGTTTTTGCGCTTCGTCACAAGTTGTAGTCGCCCACCGTTGTTGTGCGTAATATACATTTGTCTGCGGGCTGCTGACGACGGGAAATGAAGGGGATTCAAGCAGTTCAATCCGCACTTTGCAATCAGGGATGCTGGGAGCGAGAACGCTGCTTGCCGACGTCGAGTACATGCGTGAGCCTCTTGAAGGTAATCCAAATGTCGTCTTACCCTCCTGACGAACTGACTTGTTTCACCCAGCTTCCGAGGTATCAGAGCGAGAAGGTCTTGCGAGAAAAGTTGCTCCAGGCAAATAATTTCCACTCCTTTCACTTTTTGAGATATCCGTAAATACAGATGACGTGCGCATACTGGGACACATGTAACAAGTTGAAATGAAGCAAAATTCCCCTCTTTTCACCCTCGATACATCCCTCAGACATTTTTTTTGGCCTCCGAGGGCAGCATAGATGTCATTCGCTCCTGCGGTTCCATGACATGCTTCCTTGAAGTAATTGGACACAAGAAGGCAACGTCTGCGGGGATAAGCGCGTGTGAGTGGAGGACAAGGTAGGCAGGGCCTGAATCACTCACCCAACGACTGCTCAAAATTGAGTCGGGGATCACAAAAGGACTGGTTTGACACGTTTGTGATTAGATTCGTATTTCCGGAGCGTGTTGAGGGGAAAGAAGGCTGCATTTTTCAATGATGCACCTGGTATCTCAGTCCGAGTTCATCTTCGCCGAGCTCCATGCTCCTGCCGACGCATTCGGTTACGCTGAACCCTTGATCATTGAACTCGCCAGTGATTTCGAGGCTAATGCCGCCCAGGCGGGAACCGCACGTATTGTGGGTCTGGATGCAGGACGTCAGCTCACTGATGATGGTCGTGCCGAAGTGGCGTGTCTTCAGGCCCGTCGCGGATGTTAGCGTGCTGTGACATCGACCACAGGCCATCGGTATGTGCGATCGCAGACGAAAGAAGGGAATATACGGACGCACTTGCCATGCATGGGATCACACACCCAAGTGACGGGATGCCTGGATGCCTGTACCGCGCGGATGTGGTTGGGAAGATGACTCGCTATCTACAACGGGGCAACATCCAATACTCAATTGTCGGAATTCCACGAACACTAAGTCTAGAAGTGACTTACCTTACTAGCACCGTAACGTGCAATTAGCGTAACGCGACCAGGTTCCTTGTTAGGATTAACGACTTGCGGTATCGGCGGATGGGGAAGGAATAGGACGGCGAACGGTAATCAGGGAATGATGAAGCAATTTAGTTAGCTCAGAGTCACCCAACGTTGGTCCGACCTTGATTCCGATCGGATTGCGAATGCCACGGAAGTATTCAACATGGGCACCATCAAGTTGTCAGGTGCGATCACCAATCCACAAAAAATGCGCTGATGTAATATTGTAATGGGCTGTTTCTTGGGATGCTCTAGATGGCGAGACTTCAGGTGGAAATTCGCGCGTCAGCGCTTGCTCGTGGCAGCAGAGGTTTCTATTCACTGAATCTACCAGTAATTGTCAACCACAAGCGTATCACTAGGGCTGGAGGAGCAGCCGTGGATTCTTAATCTCTTGGATGCCGCAGAACCAAAGGAATACTTCGAGGCAGTTGTGGTATTTTCCGTCTTCTCTTTGCTCTTCGTTTGCCCAGTCCGAAAACGCACGGCAACTGGACAATGGTTCTGTCAAACCAAGATCCTGCCTCATCCTATCCATCAGATGCGGAATCTGCCAGATGCAGAACACGGCCCTAAAAATGAATGATCCGAACGGGCAGCCCTTTCCGTAAGGAACGCCAGCATGACATGACGGGGCTTCGCCGTTTCTTTTCCTGTCTTGTGGCATGCCACAGGAAAAGCAATAACTGAAGCGTTGAAAAACAAATGTGCGTCTGAATGTGTCGTACTCCCCATCAGGGTCAGTGAAGTAGGGGCAGTCGGGGAAATCATCTGCTACTATCTCTGCTTTTGTTGCAAAGTGGTGGGGGCATTTGCCTTTCAGGGCGCGCATGTACCTGTCCAGATCCCTGGTGCGGCTTAACCGAGCTTCCTTCACGGCAAGTGAGCCTGCGGCTCTCAGAATGGGCCCGCTCAAGTGGGGAAGAGATGAACTACGGGCGAGTCCACCTGGAGCTTGCGACAGGGCCTTGAGCGCAAGAGGCTCCTGCTGGGACAGTACCTGCCGATGAAGTGGCGAGCATAATTTTAGCCCGCGCTAGCAACTCAGACAAAAATGCTTTACCCCAGTTTCCATGGGAGTCATCGGCTCGTTGCCGCCTTGCTTCTGGTTGAGTGCCGGCAAAGTTGCCGGTTGCTTCGCAGCAGTCGGCTTTCTGAGAGCTGCAATACTCCTGCGTGTCAAACTGGGTTGGGTGTATTGCCGTTCTGGAAGTGGGTACGCCTAATAAGTTTGAATATTGGTAATGGTCCAAGGCTCGGAGCGAGGGGCAGCCTTACCTGAGAATCAAGTACTGAGAGTTCAGGAGGGTTGTATGTTCGCAGATGGAAACTGTTTCTGAGTTGCTTCTGAACAGCTTGCCTGGCGAACTGGTGCATCGGGCTATCTGGTTCACAAACGTCACATGGCAGTTGGCCCACTATCTCTGCACAAGTCGTGGAAAACTCCTCTCCGTCAAGGTGGCGCATCAACTGGTATACCTTGCAAAGCTTTTTGTGAACGACCTCACTGAGTTCCTTTGGTAGCTGGTCGTTTCGTGAAGATTTCGCAGGGGGGATGGCAGAATCTCGAGTTACAAGGAAAGCGTGGGATGGCGTACCATCTCTTCCTGCACGACCAAGCATCTGTGCGGTTGTGAGCAAATCCAAGGCAGGTTCGTAAACGACCACAAATCGGACGTTGGGTCGATCAACCCCCACGCCAAAGGCCGAGGTGCAAACCATAACCTTGGTCTCACCCCGGTCCCATCGGTCGAGGTTGTAGTCCTTTGTGCTCCCCTGCAACGGCAGGGTGCTATGGTAAGCCGCGCAGTTCCAGGTGTGCGCCAGATGCTCTGCTTGGGAGCGTGAGAATGTATAAACCAGCATGCGCTCGTTTTCTGTAAGTCGCCTCTCCAGGGCATCAACAAGCTGGAAAAGGCTTTTGTCGGGTGAGAGCGGTGGGACGTTTATCGTGTGAAGGCCAATCTCCGGCCGATTGGTAGGGGAGCGAATGATTGCTGTGTTGTAGACATGCATGTTGTACTTCTCAAGGAGTTTCTCCTGCAATTTGGGTGGAATGGTAGCAGAAAGGAGTAATATGGGGGTGTTGAGTACCGTCGCCCACTCTATGAACCTTTGCCATGCAGGCTGCCGATCCTTTGGGCAGGTTAGGATATCATGGCATTCGTCGACAAAGAGGTGAGTAAATTTAGGATGGTTTGGGCCTGAGAGAAAGCTGCCAGCAAAGAGTATAAGCATCGTGGAGGAAGGGCCCTGATGAGATCTGGTGACACTCACGCGTTGAGTTCCTCACTGTCTGCGTGTTCGACTTGAAGGAACAATATTTGGACATCAGGAGGAATGTTTTTCGAATTGGTGTAGTTGAAGGCGCGAATGTTCGCATCCTGGGCCTTCCTGCATTGCTCCTCCAGCAGAACCCTGTAGGGGCAGACAACAAGAAACCTTATGTCTTCCTTCAACAAAGGCGGAACCATCCAGAGCATACTTTTTCCACCGCCGGTGCGTATTGTGATGATGGCGTCGGTCTTCGCTTGTAGGACCAAAAGGATTCCAAGCATTTGAGCCCTGCTTTTTTCGCGAGTTCTCGAAACACCAGTAATGTGTCGCATGACGCCTCGTATATTGGAGCATAGGATATTTTCACTCTCAGAACGGGTGATGAGAGCGTTGGTGTACAAGGGCTCTGAGGCAGCCGATGAAATGTCGCGTAGACCAAGATTGTTCCCTTGGTCACTTTCAAAGTCAGCGCCGCTCCTGTTGCCATCTACTATGTCTGGATCGAGGCCTGTCTCCGTTTCTGCAACATCTGCGTCCAAAGCCACGTCTGGTTTTGAAGGAGCGTCCTTGCCCAAACTCTGCTCCCTTGAGTCAGCCTGGTATGCGCGTGGGTGTGACGCCGTGAAGTGGTCGGTAGAATCTGGTGCCGAGTGCTCATGGTGGAGGATGACCGCCGGACGCCACGAAGATTGAGGCTGTTTGCTCTTGTCCTGCATCGTGCTTCCCCTAGTAGGAGGTCGTGATCTCTTCCAGGGTCTAGTGGGTTCCTCTTGGGGAATGATCGAGTCCACAGCCTCCTCTCTTTGTCTTTTACCGGAGCACGAAATCTCTGACCTCGATTCCGGCATATCTGGACCAAGCAACCGGTGCGTCTTATGACCCAGGTGTGGTGGGGTGGCCTCAAAGGAACGAATGGCTCTCGGTGGATCTTGTGTCACAGAGGTTGCTGAGCGGCTTGCCCCGTCACAACTCCATGTCTCGTGTTCAAATGGATTGTTTAGTGATAAGGAGGAGAGCAGCTCGCTCTGTTCTTCAGCCAGGGGGGGACCTGATTTCGCCGCCGTCCATGCGGTCCTAGGCGCGGGAGGCAGCGAGAGCTGCTCTGCTCGAGGGAGATGTGGTTCCATATCTTTGTTCAGAAGGTTGAAAAATATCCCCATCGTTTCAAACTGGCGCATCACCCCTTCCACAACCGCGGCGGAGATCGTGTTAGTTAACTGGGCCACTAACTCCTCCTTGTTGAAGGCTTTCTTTTCTTTCCGAATGACGCGAACAGGATCTTGGGGAGGATGCGGCCCTAGGCCAAGGAAGCTAGACCACTCCTCGGAAAGCCAGCGCTGCTGGCAGAGAGTGTTGTTGGAAAGTCGAGGGAGTGCACCATGAACGTTTGCGTAGTGGGTTACGTCCACCTCGGTTGTGTGGTCAGCAGCCTCTGCGAGGATTTCGTCGGCGCACGGGAATTCTTCGTTCGGGGAGATGAATTCGCGGCCCAAGGTCACCATACCCTGTCGGAAATCACTTGCACCCCATGCGCAGCCAAAGAATTTCTCATTTCGCTTTCTCAAGACTTCGTAGAAGGTGTCCTGCGTGATCCTGACCCCCCTTTCAACGCAAAGATAGCTAGAGAGAGACAAAGAGTCAGCGTCCTTAGTTGGAACAGTGCGCAAACCACCAAAGTTACTCACGTCCTATAAAGCCAACGAGCTTCTCGCCCATAGATAACTCCTGCAAGGATAGCTTGGGCTTCTCGGAACCCACTTCCGAGTAGCACGAGAAGGATTTCACGGAGTGGAGCAGATAGAAAAGCAGGAATACAGGCGTCTGCCCCCTTCATATTGGTCGTCTTGCTGTACCTAGTGATTGACACCCCCTCTGCACCCTGAAAAACGAGGTTTCGCGGTCTGTCCGCATTACGAAACTGATACTGAAGAAACTGTGTTGTCCTTGTGGAAAGGTGAAGGCCGACGTAAAGAAGATGTATGGCGTGTCCCCAGACTTCATCCGCACGGTCCAAAAACGACCGAACGGCTGCCATGTCCCATGACCATTCCTGCGGCTTGAGAAATGCACCTAATCTATGCCTTTCCACAGCGGCAAAGAAGAATGAGTATCTCGTCTCCTTATACGGCGACTCCTCCAAGAAGCAGTATCCCCTCTTGACATTCTCTATGTCGTCCTTGACATGAGACGTTTCTGACAGCGTTGGCCAAGCGGGATCCCCACTAAGTAGAATGAAAGAGTCCTTGATCAGCTTGATAAGCTCCTGAATGCCTTTCCTAAGGGCGTCCAGAAAAAGCGTTTCTGCTTTGATTTTGATCCACTCGAAACCCGGGTCTACAAACACCTTGGGATCTTTTGTTTGCGACCGTACTAGCCCAGAGGTGAATTGCTGAAGCTCCGATACCATGGTGAACGTTGACAGTCTATCCAGCCGGAGTGTGAGCGAATAATGATGGCCCACCCGTCTGAATAAGTAGGGATGCATGAGAAATAGGACTACGACAAAATTTTGACAAAAGGAATGTCCTCTACTCACTCAATGATGCTTTCGCTCTGGCTCTCCCCATTCTTGAAAGCCAGGGCCTCATGAAGCGTCGTCAGTCGGCAAAAATACCTCAACTTTGCTAGCACCGGTGTCAGGTCGCTTGCCTGCATGAAAGTGCCGTCATCGTGCAAGGCCAGTAGCCAGATAAAGCGTTCTATAGGATTCGCCCATCGCGGTAGAGTCTCTGAACCAGGGTTGTAGACGAGGCTCCAGCAGAAAGCTTGGTATGCCTCCCGCACCGCCGTTGTTGGCCGAGACGCCTCAGGTTGCTGCGCAGCTCCTTTTAAGCAACTGATGAGCCAGTCAAGCTTGGTTACCTGGCGCTCAGTATATTCGAACTTTAGCCGGCAGGGATGACCATGTCTCGCTCGTATCATGGCCCTAACCATTTGTACAAAGAGTTTGGTGTAGCTGTTGTCATCCTCCGAAAGCATCGTGAAGTACTGTTTGGACCTGCTTGTCAAAATGCGAACCCATCAGCACCCTATCTGTCTTGCTGGCACCTCTGCAAAAAATACTTACTGCTCGGCATGGAAATCTGGGCCGTTCAACAACACCTTCCTGAGGAAAAATGGGTTTGCTGAAAGCTCGAGTTCATTTCGTGTGGTTCTGTGGTGACTCAGCACTGTCGTCTGCAAGGTGTCAAAGATCCCTCCCTGCTCATCTGGTGTATGCTTTCCTTTCAAAGCGCGTGCGGCGCGACGTTGGTCCAGGTTCTCTCGAATCTCTGGCATAAATTTGTCCCAGAGGGTAACGTTCATCAGTGGGGGGCGGTCTCGTGAGTCATCCGCAGCCACAACTTCATCAAAACCTGCTTCCTGCAGGAACTCGGCACGTAGATAGTCGCGGGCATCAACGTCCGAGGAGATAGTCAACTCCGGGTCGACCTCGAAGTAAACATGGCCGACACCCCGGAACAGCACTTGGACCTTTGATGCTCGATACTTCGTCGTGGCCACCGTACCCCCCTTGTGGCACTCCCTCCCATGCCGAATCATCACCTGTAGGTCGCAAACATTATATCTGCAACCGCCACCCGCAGCGCACGACAGGCCTGTAACAGGTGGAGCTACGCCTTCAACTGGCGGACCCCCCGCCCTTGGCAAGCAGACTTGATGCGGGTTCTCGTACACCCTGGCCCGTGTGCATAGGTCTCCCAGCTCCTTTCTGCGTGCCTCCGGGACGACCTCAGCATGCTTCTTTTTCAAATGCCCCATGACCATGTTGGATGACAACGCCACTTGACACCTGCGGCATATCAAAACCCGCAGCCCCGTGTGCAACCAGAGCCCGAAGGCATCCAATGCTGGCGAGGTTTCTAGATACCTTCTTCCAGGCACTAGAGTCACACCAGGAAGCCCGCTGGCCTTTCTGTTGCCCCCTTCTGGGTG
Source organism: Phylloporus arenicola (assembly GCA_038091335.1). Lineage (NCBI taxonomy): Eukaryota > Fungi > Basidiomycota > Agaricomycetes > Boletales > Boletaceae > Phylloporus > Phylloporus arenicola. The sequence goes on along the minus strand of JBBPOH010000243.1, from coordinate 2,743 downwards.
ATGCGTGAGCACTGAGCAACCACAAAGTTAAAAGTGACGCCCCAATGGCTCACCTGCAACTATCTCGCCCTCTACGAAAACCGCTTCTTTACTAGTATCCCACTCTGAGGTGTGAACTGCGCCTGCATTGCAATGCATTAGACAAACAACCCACTTTGCTGAAAACAGCCGTTGCTCACTACTTTCTGGTGCGGTTTCACCGAGCTGTAGCAGACCCGTAATTCCCTGGCCCTTTCCACCTGACGAGCCTTCGGTTTCGAGCACTGGTGAAGAGGGAAACGCGGCTTCTTAAAAATAAACAAAAACACTCACCTTCACGTTGTTCGTCTAAAGCATCGCCGACAGCGTTAGAAGACACTGACTTGTCGTGAAGTGGCACGAAAGGCTGGTCAGACACGGTCCCTTATTTTCCAATATTAGGACCACAAAGGAAACCTTGGTAGGGATAAACGTGCCTTGAAATATTGCCTCGCCAGGTTGGGTGGCTTTTGTAGCAGCAAGTGAGCCCTCTACGGCGTGATGCCTGCGAAGGTGTCGGTGAAGACCGTCCCTGTTGCGGTACAACTGGAAGCAGTTGCTAAGTGGGCAGGTATACCCGTTCTCTTCGGGACCCACGACGTACTCCTCGCCGTTCAAACAAAACGAAAGAAAGCTGTGCTTCGCTGAACGATGATGACGCAGAGTCGAAGCAGAATCAAACTGCAGGCCGCAAGCGCAGCACTCGTGCAGCGGAGCGTCAGGTGAATGGTTGGACATCACAGACACCAAATGGAGGGATATAGCGTTCAGGAGAGCGCACCGACTGGAGGGGGTCCGATCTGTTGCTTATAGTGACAGGGAGCACGTCTTGGACTTCATTCACCTAGCAGATTTGAACGGCTGAAGGGCCCGTCGTTTAGATCGCAAGATTCATGCTTAGCAGGTCGCTTCAGCACAGTTTAGAGCGCCTATCGCATGCGCCGCTTCGCCCAACCATCGGGGATTCAATCTGCCAAGAGTTGAATGGAGAGAGCAGATCCATGCACCAAAATCGGGCAGATGGAGCCACGGCAACGCCATTCATTTGGCAATCAGTGCTTAGCCGCGTAAAAGGCATAAAAACGTACGTCTGAGACTCTTAGTCGTAAGTGAGACCGATCGATTTGAATGGGACAGATCTGATCGGCGGCTACGGTGGGCGAGAAGGATCAGGTTACGTTTTTGAACTATCGACTCGCGCCTTGCCAATTCGCGTGTGGCTCACCTTGACTAAGCGAGTTTAGCGTGACAACTCAAGCCCAGGTACGATTCCATCAAAGTCCGTTGATCAAAGTCTTTCCGAATGGCGCATGTGCTGAAAATATTAACCCCTCGTCGTATGTCCCCAGATCTGCCATTCCATTCCCTAGTTACATTTTCCGCCTCTCCCATTAGAGTGTTCGTGGGCGACAAACAGTGGGCGACATTCCGCAAATAGTACGTAGAACGGGTCAGGTACCTCTGCGGGGCCTGTTGGTGAGTGCCCGTCGACGACGCCCTGGTCCGATATCAACACACCACCTTCCCACTCCTCTCTTATCCTCGAGTTTATACGTCGTTTCCGAATGACATTGCGCTAGATAGAGTCATCCGACGAGACTTATGCATGGCATGCAGATTGACACATAGTCACCGACGGCTGTTGTTGCATGGGCCACTTCAATTCATGTATACGCAACCGTGCACCGAAGCAAAAATACCATGGGTTGACTCATGAGTTGATAGACGGACATACGACGAAGCCAGGAATGGATGGATGTGGCGAGCAGGTAAACAAAATACCGAGGCCTCCAGCAATGACCGGTGACCCTCCTGAGCTAGCAGAGGGGTGGGATGTAAATGCCGCTGATGCAGGATGCGAGGACGACGACAACATAGACGAAGATATCGGAGAGAGTTCTGACAGTAGTATTGACGAAGACGAGGAAGATGCAGACTCTGGTGATGTATGTCGTTTCACATTCTAAACTTCGACAAATATCATCCGCCATGCATAGTCTCATAATATGTCCTATCGAGATTCCTAGCTACCGAGAAATACCATGCTCGCATTCGATTTCGTATTAGAACCGGATACGAGTCTCCCGGCGCTGACCCGTACCCGCACCCGCGGCTTACCCATACCCGTGACCACGGGTACCACGGGTCTGTACCACTGTTCTAGACACGATGCAACGACAACGCCGGCGCAACGCACATGGCGTTGCGCCGACATCGTCGCTGCGTCGTGACGCGCGATAAGCGATAACGAATCTGGTGGGGGTGGCGTGAAGGTGCGGCAAGGTGAGGGCGCACTGGGGCACGACACAACGACGATGACGGCGCAACGCACACGACGTCAAGTCGTCGTCGTCGTCAGGCGAGAAGAGGGCAGAGAGGGCGAGGGTGAGGGAGGGTGAGGCGAGGCGAGGCGAAGGCGACGGCAACAATGACAACGACGTGATAGCCGCGCTACCGCGGCTATCACGTCGTCGTCGTCCGAAGACGAGACAAGCACAGAGAGGGCAGGGGAGGATGAGGCGAGGCGAGGCAAGGCGAGGCAAGGCGAAGGTGACGAGGGCGAGGGAGGTGCGGGGCGAAAGCGACGACAACATGCGAAGGTGACGACGAAGATGACGACAACGCGATAGCCGCGATGGCGCGGTTATCGCGCCGTCGTCGTCGTCGTCGTCACGTGAGACGGGGGCAGAGGATGAGGCCAGGCGAGGGTGAAGGCGACGACAAC
>JBBPOH010000242.1:0-16623 GCA_038091335.1 Phylloporus arenicola | reverse complement strand
CACAGAGAACAGATGCTTGACGTTGCTAAACAATGCGTCTTCCCAAACATGATCAGCCGATTTACGAGCATTCCGCTCCTTGCCAACGTACCAATCTTCTGGTTCTGGGAACCCATTGGCGATTGGTAGCGCAGACCATTCCCCCCTCGTCTGCCAATCGCTTTCCATCGAGAGCGGGATGCACAAACACTTCAGGAAGTTTGTGAGGTCTCCTGCCTTTGTACCACGTCTTGTTCAATGACATCCGCCATCTCCTTCTTTTGCTGTTCCTGGCACTTGCCCATCGAGCTCTCCTCCAACACGGCCATCCGCGACGCGATCGCGAAAGAGGACCACCAGAACAAGATCGACGTCCTGCTCGACTGTGCGGGGTATGAGCAGCCCTTTAATGACGCTATCTTAACCATGACCTCGAACGCCACCGGTCGGGTGGTTGTGATGGCCGTCCACGCCAAGGACGGCCTGTTCCTGGCACTCAGCTTGCGCGCGTTCTACACCAAGGCGTTGACGCTCAAGGGCAACAACCTCGCCGCTGTGGATGTCCAGGCGTTCTTGGATGCGCTTGCTGCCGAGGAGCGCAGACCGTCAACCCTGTCGATATCAGAATATGCCGGCGGCGACGCGTTGACGGCTGCGCTGAAGGAAGTATTGACGCGGTCGTCGCACGTCCGCTCCGCCATTGTCCCCTGAATGGTTTGCGGCTACATACCACATGGGATCATAGATATGTTGCTGTACATGTATCAAACCTGTAGTCCGTGTCCTATGTCGTTGGGAGCACATGCTTGTCAAGATGTGCCCGGCATCCAATTCAGATGAGAAACTGACCGTGACGGACAGAGGGCGTCAAGGAGTATCTCGTCCCCACATCAAGAGGTGCGCTCTTCAAACAAACATTTGTGTGATCCGCCTGCAGAGTGATAGGCTTCAGATACGCTGAGGAGTAATGCAATCTCCAGATCGGTAATGCACAAAAAACTCAATTGGCTCGGGTGTCAAGAAGGGTATTTTTGTGCTACCCAAAGGTAACAATCCCCTGGTAGATGTCCATATATCGTAGGCCCCGCGGGGAAGGTCAAACTCCCCCTAAGAACGCCAGACCCGCAGATACGTCCGCAACCATCACTTGTGTGCATGTTCCGAGAGCAGCTGCGAGGAAAGATCAACTGGGTTGGCATGTCTCATACCTCGGTGAGTGCTACGCTGAACCCCGGCCTGCTGCTCTCTCGCGGGCTTGCAAGACCTCTAATAAGCCGTCGTATTGAATACGAAACGTCCTGCGAGTTTAACGCGTCCAAACTGTCGCTTTCGTTGGCGGAGCCATCTGACTTGGACTGTGGGGCGGTCTGAAATTGTTCAAGTGCGGTTACGAGCTTGACGGACGCGTCAACACGGTCGCTTTTCGAAGCCGAGGATAATTTCCAGATTCCAGAATAAAGGCAGCGTCGTCGACATCTTGCTCATTCCTCTGGTCACAACTCGGCCTCGTCACTCAGACTGGTCTGGTGAGCAACTCTATACGGCCTTAAGTTGGCCTTAAGGCAAGCCGAGTATGTAAGTACTTCGATGGCCAAATCAACCACATTCTGAAGTGACTTGGCTTGCAAGTTACTACTTTCAAACTGTGACGGAGCCCGCAGTAAGTGACCAGTCTTTCCACGTTTCTTCGCGTCGACGCTGTACCCCAAGACTTAATATCTGGGGTCAGGACACCCGCATCACTCAATGTCTTCGAACAACCAGCTTGGGGTGATTGATGATTTGAATGATGCCATTGTTCGCAGTCGAAATGCTCTGATACTCTGCCCACCAGGACACCCAGATCGTTCAACATCTCTGATCAACCTTGCAGGTTATCTCTTCTCTCGGTACAACGAGCTTGGAGGGATTGGTGATCTGAACGAGGCCATTATTCTCGGCCGAGATGCTCTCTCACTCCGCCCACCAGGGCATCCGGATTGCTCAATTTCTTTCAGCAACGTTGCATGTCATCTCGCCTCTCGGTACGAGCAACTTGGGGGGATTTATGATGTGAACGAGGCTATCTTTCTCTCCAGAGAAGCACACACACTCCGCCCAACAGTATATCCGGAGCGGTCGAGGTCTTTGTGGGATCTTGCGTTTTTCCATTTCGTTCGATTCGCGAACCTGGCCCGGGCAGAGGACAGAGAAGAGCTTTTAGACTCTATGCTGAGCTGGAGCATGTATCCCAAGCAGTCTCTTACGTTGACTTGGAAGCTGCAAAAGGATGGATCAATGCGGCCGAAGTATTCCACCATCCCACAACCCTTGTTGCGTATGAAACAGCTCTTCGGTTACTGGTTGAACATTTGGCCACTCTTCCTCATTACCTCATCATCTCGGTGTTCTCAATACCCTCTCATCATCGCTTGCAGTGGATGCATTTTCAGCTTGTCTTCACAACCAATCTCCCATTAAAGCAGTCGAGCTTCTTGAGCAAGGCCGCGGTGTTTTCTGGAGTCAGCTCATTCGTCTTCGTTCCCCGCTCGACGACGTCATTGCATCCGGCCTGAAAATGTCTGACTTCACTCATTCGCATCGCCCTCAATTCACCTGGTGCAGACCAGCATGACCGAGTCTGCCGTCTTAACCTGGAGTTGCAAAAGGTGGTGTTCAAGATTCGCGAGTTACACAATCTTTCTCGATTCCTTCTCCCCTCCCTCTTCTCTGATCTGCCACGTGCTGCTTGTGGGGGACCTGTTATCATCGTGAATGCTACCAAGTACAGTTGCGATGCGCTCGTCGTATTTATCGATCAGGATCCTGTTCACATCCCGCTGCCAGTTACAAGGGAAGATATTCGATGATTGTTATCGGAGCTTCATGACTTGACTAAGCTTGCGAAGAGCATGGACATGTCGAAAGGTTTTCTTTTCTCTTCTTTTTTGAATGAATGTTGATGGTCCGACAGAGTTCTGTTATTCTTGCGGGAATTCTGGGATAGGGTAGTTCATCAATTTCCTCCAAACAACACGCCCTCCTCGGTCACATATTTGGTGGTGCCCTACTGCGGATTTCTCTTTATTACCGTTGCATGCTGCGTCTCCGTTCAGGAAAGGCCACAAGAGTATTTCTGATCTCTACATCTTGTCTTACACCATCACCCTGACTGCCCTCATTCACGCCAGACGACCAAATGCAGCAGATTTTACGACCGAGAAGAAACACTTCATGGCCATCGGTCAAGCGGCAGCCAAGGGTGCGGGTGAACTTCTCTCCGTTGGCACCGAGCTAACAAACATTGGTCAGCTCGTAGATGGTCTCGCAACGTTCACATGTCTCGAAGGAGAAGATTCTTGCGTTTCCAATGTCGCTGACAAGTTGGGCAAGAATGAATGGGTGCACTTTGCCTGTCACGGTATTCCTGACCAGAAGCAACCGTTCCGATCCGCGTTCGCTCTCCGCGACGGACGGTTTACAATCCAGCATATCATCCAATGCGACTTGGGGAACCCAGAATTTGCGTACCTGTCCGCTTGTCATACAACTGTTGGAGACAAGGAGAGTCCGGATGAGGTGATCCATCTCGCATCTGCGATGCAGTTTGCCGGATTTCGTTCTGTCATTGGGACCATGTGGTCGGTGGATGATGCTGAGACGAACAAGATCACATCTGTGTTTTATAAACATATGGTGGACGAGGAGGGGCGTCTGGATTATACCCGTGCAGCGATGGCGTTGCGGAAGACGATGAGGTCACTGGCGAATATACCAATCGATCAACGCATTCTTTATATACATCCTGGTGCTTAATTTTGTATCTTCGAGCTTGCTTTTCGCTTCGGTTTGCATACATCCAATAGTTTGGTAGTACGGTATGTGTATACCCCATAGCAATGGAGATGTATTATCCTCGGAGATTTGTGTTCATTCGCATCTCAAGTTATCCTGTCAAGGACGGTGTTGACTAGGTCATCGGGGATAAGGTCCATGTCCATTAGCCATGTGTAGTTTCTCTCAACGACGCCCCTTTGCATTCAAGCGACGGAAGGAGCAAAGCGATGTCGTCCGGAGAGTATGGAACCTGGCGTGTTCATTGAATGTCGTAACAATTGTACGGGTGGAAGACGTTTCGGTGTATCCTCGTCGATCCGGTGATGAAGCCCTCCAGGTTCGAATATCTGTGGCGTATTGGACTAGGCCACCATCGTGGTGGGTATCCGGAAACAGGGCGTCGTGTACTGTCGTGTCTGCTAGGATAAAGGAATTTCATTGAAAGCCATTCGAGGTATGTTGGCGATAATGTGAAGATGATACTTACAACTACAGAACCGCCCCTCCAGGCCTCGCGGTACGGAATTCTTAAAATGCTGAATACCTTGCCATCAGCGCGATGGAAAGTCGTTGGGCAGTACGATGTTCGCCGCAGCGTAGTAACATCACGGATTCCAGGAGACCCAGATTGAAGGCCTTGAAGGACCTTGGCAATTGTAGAGTCTTCGGTAGAGTCAAGCACAAGTTATCTCAGCAACTCGGCATAGCCATTCAAGTCATCTCTTGCGAAGTTGCTCATTTCAATGCAGGCGCTTAGATTCGAAAAGACAGGTTCATTTGACGAACTCGCACTCCGTACTGTCTTGAAGCCTGTGCTCACCTCAGGCGAGGCACTCGTCCGTGTAAAGGCCGCTGGCATCAACGGGGTGGGTTCTCTCCCGATCACCTCCCGATCACCCCCATTCAAAGCGATGCGACATTTATCTTCCTATCATTCAAACTCGAACTTGTTCACCCCCGACGGCGCGCACATAGTCCGATGCAGCAGCGGTGTTGGGCATCTTACCCTTTGTGACGGTACCACGTACCCCTGGACAGGACTTTTCTGGCGAAGTCGTAGAGGCGCTGGATGACACAGGCACGCGCGCCGACGCATGGATTGGTGCACAGGTATGGGGTACTAGCAGTCAGCGCGGGTTTGCCTCCGACGGAACATTCGCAGAGTGCGCTCCGTTCTCTTTGACGCGATAGCGGCCGTCTCTGACATTCTCGTCTGCTTTGGTGCGATGTAGGTTTATCAAGGTCCCTTTGGCTGCGCTGAGCCGCAAGCCAGAGAGCCTGAGTCATCCTCAGGCGGCGAGCATAGCATTTTCATGCCTCTGCGCATTCATCACAGTCGACACCCTCGCCAACGTCAAGAAGGGTGATAGCGTCATCATTATCGGCAAGTCCCGCTCTTTATTCCATCAAACTACCTATGCAAACGGTTTACAGGGGCTCGCGGCGGTATTGGTTCCGCTGCGGCACAACTTTGCAACGAGAGAGGCGCTCGGATATTTGGCACGTACACTTCGCTCGCCAAGGTGACGCCACCATCATACATCACGCCCATCGAGCTCTCCTCCAACACCGCCATCCGCGACGCGATCGCGAAAGAGGGCCTCCAGAACAAGATGGACGTCCTGCTCGACTGTGCGGGGTACGAGCAGTCCTTCAATGACGCCGTCTTGACCACGACCCCGAACGGCACTGGTCGGGTGGTTGTGATGGCCGTCCACGCCAAGGACGGCCTGTTCCCAATCAACTTGCGCGCGTTCTACACCAAGGCTTTGACGCTCAAGGGCATGACCCCGAACAACCTCGGCCCTGCGGATATCAAGGCATTCTTGGATGTACTTGCTGCCAAGATCGACAATGGAACGTTCCAAGGAGCGCAGACCGTCAACCTCGTTGATATCAAGGATATGCCGGCGGTGACGGCTGCGCTGAAGGAAGTATCGACGCGGTCGTCGCAGGTCCGCTCCGCCATTGTCCCCTGAATGGTTTGCGGCTACATACCACGTGGGATCATAGATATGTTGTTGTACATGTATCAAAGACAAGTATATTGGCTTGTAGTCGTTGGGAGGTGAGCACAAGAAGTCGCATCGCTTATCACCTCCAAGTCGGCAAATTACTGTTGGCGTTCTATACTGTACATGCAGCGAGTAATATCAATAACTGGTATGCGCGTCGACGAAGTAGGTCAAACAATCTCGATCGTCAATCAAAATGCATCCAGTGCCCTCTAACCCCCGTTCTACACTTGATGCAATCCGCACGCGGCCCCATTGTCACGCGATGCTTTCTACCCGACGCACTCGGTATTCCGGGTGCCCTCGACGGTCGTGGTGAGCCGTCTGTCCGATCCTGGCCCCTAGTCAACACAGACTGAGCAAGGCCCTGATCGTGCATCCGAGCATGCGGTGCAGGCTCACTTTCACCAGCCTGCTGTCCGTAATCGGTCGTAAACTGATGCTGGTGAGACGGCGTATCCGACGGGGTCGCCGGAAAGAGGAAGATGTCCGGAGGACGGTGCGTGCCCGCCGTCTGCGTCGATATGGACGACGTCGAGGGCGTGGACACGGTCGAGGACGAGGGGGGCTCCGTGAGCACGCTAAACGGCGCAGGCGACTGCGCATGGACGTCTGGCACCGCGGGCGTCGTCGTGATGTGTATCGACGGCAGATGCATACGCGCCGACCACGGTCGCGAGCCACCCGGATGGACATGTACACGGAGCACTTGCGACTCGTCATAGTCGATAGCCTGTGACCAAGCCTCGTCCTTAGCATCGTTTACGAAGAGCGTCCACGCACGACGTGTCTAGGGAGGTCTCACCATGTGTTCGTCAACGCGACCATGAGTCAGGGTGTGCCCGGGACCCAACCCAGACGAGAAACCGACCGTGACGGACAGAGGGCTCGCAATGGAGAGCTCCCTGGCCTGTCTGACCCAGTCATCCTGGTTTGTTGTGCGGCCATCCATTGCCCCGTCGGGCGCTGTGGACGCGCGGCGAGCGTATGGTCCCTCCGGATCAATGGGGGTGAGCGAAGGTCGTTTCTGCAGAACATCCAGACGCCATGAGCGATTCCTTCCCAAAACTCAAAGAACGCACAGTCTGCCGCTCCTGAGTAGGTGAGCTAGGCGAACGCGGTCGTTTGATGGTGAAAGGCACAGAACGAAAAGATGGGGGAGGAGAATGCATGTCGACCTCCATCATGGGTGCCGACTTGAAAGTCTGAAGACGGGCGTTGGTTGTGGTGGATGTTTGGTGTGAGTGGCTAGCTGGTGGCACGGCCACCCTCGTACAGCTTGCTTACACCCACATTGCACTCAAGTCTGCGAGGAACTCTGGCGTACTTGAAGATCCGAGGCAGGGAAGCGACTATCGAGTGGTCCAAGATGGTTTCTATCCAAGTGACTACAAGATAGGAAGCACAATAATACAAGTAACATTTCCCTTGAAAGCTCTATTCACCCTTGCAGCTTCACTTCACCACGAGGCAACCTGGGCTCGCCTGCGACATAGGGTTCCCCAGTTTCTTCTCTCAGCAGATCATTCAGCCACGCGCCCTGAGGCTGGATCTTGACGCCACGGCTCGCGAACATGACAGCGAGGTACAACCATGCCGCAGCATTCCCGACAGTGCCGACTTCATCAGAAACGTGCGTCCTGGCATACTCGCTAACCCTGTCGTAGAGCGCTCCGTCCGTGTAGAGTTCAAACAAGTGTTTTGCGACGGTGTCGTTGTCGCCCACTTCCGTTAGATATCCAGATTTGCCGTGTTCAATTTGGAGGGGTATACCACCAGTGCGAGAGGCAACGACGGGTATGCCGGCGTGAAGCGCCTCGGAAACTTTGACCTCGAAACCTTCGCGCAGCGAAAGCTGAAGAGCAATCTTTGCGTTCGCCATGAGTGCGTTCAGGACTGCCAATTGATGAACAAATTCATTCGCAGAGGAACAAAAGAAAACGTACGCTGATCGCTGGGCGGGAGCCTCATCACGACGATGTCCTTGGCATACTGTTTGTAATCGTCGGAAGCAATCAAATTCATGATCTGGTCGTAAATGATGCTAGCATCCGGGTCATCGACGGCACCGTGGCCGCAGACCAGCAGTTGAGGTGTCTCTTGCTCGGAAGTCTTCCCAGCATCCTTCAAGAGCTTGCGAAGACGAGAGTAGGAGTCAATGACGTTGGGGATACCCTTGGAAGGGTCAAAACGAGCGACCTGGACGATGTAATCGCGGTCCGGCCATTTCAGTTCGTGCATCTTCTCTTTAAGACACAGGCTACGGAACTCGCCCATGTAGTACTGCGAGTCCCATGCGCCGAGGTCCTTGTTCAATCCATCGAGCCTATGCGGGGTGTGAACCGGACAATCATCATGGCGAGGGTTCGACAACTCACCAGTCGGTGGCGGCACCGAGGAGGGCTAGCTTTGATTTGGGCACGTCGCTGGGAACAAACTTGTTCACAGGGTGGCTGATAAACAAGTCGGCGATCTGGATGTTCTTCCACAGGTATTGCCACACGCCTTCTTGCGGGGAACCCTTCTGTTGTACAAGATCACTTCGGATCTCAATGTGCGAACGGTAGATGATGGGGAGCTCGGGTCTGACTTTCTTAATCAGGGGAATGAGACCGGGCATCTGCGGGTCATCTAAAGCGGCTGTAAGCAAAGGCACCCGGAGGAGAGAAAGGGCCTACCGATGAAGGCGACATCAACACCGCCAGGAGCGAGTGGCCCACCATCGGCAGTCCATCTCAGACCGTTCTTCAAGATCCAGGCATCGAACTGGGCCTTGGCTTCGTCCGTCAGGCGCAGATCGGGGGCCGCAACACCTTGCAGGATGTTGTGGTTGTTCTTCGTCGTACGGAATACGCTCGGGGACGGGTTTGGAACATACCTAACGACATGACATCAATCAACTCAACATCCACGCAGGGGGAAATGAAACTCTGAGATAGATAGGGAAGATACGTACCATGCGGCGTCAACATCCAATGCCGTCAAAAACCTGATCAAAGCATGACGCATCTGCAGAAGCCGTGAGTGAGCGAAAATAATACACTTCCTTCAGAGGGGTACAACTCACAAGAGCGACTCCACCTGATCACGTCACCGCAAGACGTTCTCAATCAGATGCTGACACGGGATCAGATCTAGATCGCTCACCTCCCTGAGGAGTGGACGAAAAAAATCCGATCTTGATTTTTTTCTCGCGCAGTTCATCAGCAAGTTTGTTCACGGCGTTCCAGGTGCCTGGTCCAACGGAGTTGCGATATACATCGAGATCATCGATAAGATGAATCTTTCCACCCTGGTCAACGGTGACTTGGTTGCGGGGGCCGATGCTCAGACGGGGGTTGTTGTTGGGACCATAGTACATGAGACATTTGCGAGCGGCAGAATCGGCTTGCTCATCGAGCGTGCGTTGTATAGGTAGCCTGGTGTTTACGCCTGCTTGGAGGTTGTGCTGATCTAGGAGAGGGGAGGGATTGACATAGACTGTGGGGGTCTCTGCTCCAGAAGGAACGTAGGAACCAGTGGTGGAAGAGATACGATGCTTGATGTTTGGGCTAGTGAGAGAGTCAGTGTGGAACGGTTTGATGTTGAAGACGACGGGGACAATGTCAAGCTCAAGCCACAGCCTGGTGCAAAGGTTAGGGGCCTGATCAAAAGATGAACAACACGAATCAAGGGATGAAGAGGACGGGTACCTCTTTGAGGAGACTGAGGGTGACGCCGGCACCGAGGAACTTGGCCAAGTGTTCATGGGAGAAGGCTTGGAAAGTCTTCAGAACATAAGTCTCGATCTCAGTGGCATTTTTCGCAGGGGTGTTGAGGTTGAAAGAGAGGATGGTAGAGGTGAAGTCGATACTATAGACTGAGTCGTGTATGGAGACGGCGATCTCAAGCGATTTGCCGCCGGGAGCGACTGAGCCAGCAACGCCAGCCCACAACGGCTGGATAAACAAATTACTATGACGTTGTCAACGAGGAGGCGATGACTTACGGTGAGGCTGGAGTGGACGACTGGTTTATCTCCAGCGGTGATAGTGGAGAGCCTACGATGGATGTGGGCAGATCCCTTTGATTCAAAGTCGACGCTTGCAGGGGGGGACATGATGGCACAGGAATGAAAAAGAGAGAGGGAGGGGCGCTATTTAAGTGAGATGCGCGAGATAGCGATGATCTCGCTTCAGGGCAGCAAGCGCGTGGAGAACGGCCCTTGGACTGATCTGGGAAGACATAGGAGGAGACCCTGAACAGTCGGGATATGAAATGATAATATCTATTTTACCTGGGGGAATTGACGTTAGAAACTAGCACGATACAGTATCTGAACAGAGTTTTCGGGGTCTTGGAAACCACGTGCCGCCATTTGCGTGCAATTGACCCCAGACACGCCTCTTCTATGCCCTGTCATGAGTGCGGCGCCGCCCAGCCTGCACGCGATGATGCCGGTTCGCTCGTCTGCACTAACTGCGGTACCCTGGCAGATCCTACCCAGTCCGTCCTCGCAGACAGCGATGGACACCCGCAAACTGTCTCGTACTCTGCACCGCGCACCAGCAAGGGCTGGCATCTGTCCCAGACCAAGCAGGACCGCGACAGAAAGAATATGGTCAGTATATATCTTCGTCTTTATCCTGGCTCACATCGCTTGCAGATCGCCATCAGCGTGTTCATCGGTTCCGTGCTCTCAAGGCTGAACAACCCTGGTCTGTCCACACGCGCAGAGGCCATATTCACACAGGCCATGTCCAAGGGACATTACAGGTGGGGTCGCAAAGCAAAACTTACTGCGGGCGCCTCCATCGCTATCTCCCTCCGCGAGGCACGTAGATCAGATTCTCTGCGTGACATCGCTCGCCTCCTCGATGACTCCACAGTTTCCCTTGCGCGTGCCTTTCAGTCCGTGGTTTCCCTGCTCGACTTCTCCCTTCCTTCCACAGATCCCGCAGTGCATCTTCCCACCCTCCATGCGTATCTCCACTCTATCATTCATCTCGAAACTACGTCACCTTCACCCTCTTCTCAACTCCCAAAATCTCTCGTCTCCATCCTTACAACTCTCTCACTACAGGCAGCCATTCACACTGCAACCTCGTTATCCCAGATTATCTTCCATCATTCACCGCCTTTACCACTTACGAAGCTTCCCACACCATCAACAGCCTGCGCCCTGCTTATCCTCGGTCTGGAAGCCGAAGCACGTGGTCCACTCCCACATGTTGGTGAGCTCGCTCGCACACTCGGTACTCGCTTCGCACACGCCTCCGGCGTCGTTTCTTCCCGGTACAGAGTCATTTACGATCTAATTGAGGAATGGATACGTCATGTACCCTGGTTAGACCAGTTCATTTGCAAGGGCAAAGGTCGCGGCGCCCCTGCGCGCTCAAAGGGTCCAAAACGAGCCATTGTTGCCAAGGGAATCAAAGATGTGATCCAATTCCATGAAGAAATCTGGTTAAGCCGTGCCCAGAGCCTGCAAAAAGTAAAGTTAAGCTTGGAACTCGACCCTGGTGACTTGGCAAGCGAAGAGGAGGGCATGGGTATCCCGACGGCCGCATCATCGTCACCCAATGGTGCTGATGAATTCGTCTTTGCGTCACCGCCCGAAAAGCGGCGCAAGGTCCCGAAGACGGGTAAGGCGATGCAGGCAGCGCAAGACTTCTTGCTCGATCCGGTATCGTCTCGCTATCCGGACGCAGGGACGTCCATTGGCGAAACCTCGCTGTTGACACATGTACTCACTTGTTCGCCTGAACAGCTCGAGCGGACCCGAGATACGCCTCCTACTCGTCTTCAGTTGCTCGCTGCATCCCGCGGAGGAAGTGCAGAAAACATTGCCGATGAAGAGCTATTTTCCGATGGCGAACTAGAGGGACTGTTCAGGAGTGAGGAAGAACGAGAAGCGCTCCGGCCGTTATTCCAACTAAACTGGGGTGAAGAGGAATCAAGGGAAAAAGCTGTCGTCCGAAAACCAACCGTCGCCGAAACGAAACGTGGTGCGAAGCGTGTCAATATGGACATACTGGCCCGTCTCCTCGGCGGAAATGTGGACGGCGACAGCTGTAACGAGCAGGATGGTGGGTTCCTAGATCCTGACAATGACCCTTATCGGCGAGATTGGGATGATGACGTTACTGCATACCACCCGGAACATCAAACTGCCACAGAAGATGCCGAGCTTGTCAGTGATTGGCGGCCTGCATCTCCCGACGTTGGTGGTGGGGCAGTGGGAGATAGATATCAGGAAGAACTCTAACTCTTTCCTATTTATGATCTAGGTCCGATGGCCCGAAGAACCTTTTCCCAAAGTATACTAGACCCTTTCACAGAATGACATGTGTGGATGCAAGATATGGGGTCGTGGTTGTCAATACAGGAGCGATGACGATATGATGCTCAGGAATGAGGCCGCACTGTGCCCTGCGTGTTTCTGATCTTCTAATGACGCGGTGTCATAGGTCCGTCGGGATGAGAACGCTGGCTCTCTGACTCCAAGCAGGTAATCGCCCTGAGCGTCGCATGCAAAAGCGATATAAAGCCTCAATGCGGCGCATGCTTCGAACATATCTCGCCCGGTAAGCGGATCGATATCGATAGGACTCTGAGTGAGTTTTACAAACTGGGTAAGGCTAAATCAATTAGCGCTCTTCCCTGACAAGTTGCTGCCGACCTCGGTCCAATTTATCCTACTTTATACCGTCATGATCGATGACATCACTGTGGGGGTGAAATTCTTTTGGAAAGACCTGTCGGACGTTTACGTTGATGCGGGTGCTGTGCATGTATTCCTTGTATGGTTCCCAAACCATGTTCTCGCCATCGTCCTCGGAAAAGTGTTCAGGAAGTGTCATTTCCAATATCCTTGGGACCCCTTGAAGATATTGAGCCTGCTTGGGGAAATGGGGTGAATGAAACAACCAACCATGATAGGCACGTCTGCACGCTGGGCCAGACATGATCAACACGTCGCCAGACCGAAGGAGGATCGGGATCGGCTCAATGTCCCGAGTGAGACCACCGATCAGGAATATGGCAGCGTTCCCTAACCTGTCAAAGGACGTCATCACGATGGGAAAGTGACAATACAGGTAGATCACAACTTACGAGATGGACACCAGCGGAGACGTTGCGCAAACCTCTGAGCGGTCGACATGGGCCATCAGTGTATCCTGCAATGTCACATGCATTGATCAAAAATGGGTTTTCAGAGACATGAACTTGGGGACCTGCCTTTGTCCGGTAATAGTTGACAATGCCAGCATCGGGCTCTGGGAGACGGGTAAGTGCCGGTTGTATGAATGATTGCGATACGCACCATAGGTGTCTTTCCACGTCCGCCAGTCATCGTCATCCCATCCGTCGCGGACATCTTCGGAGAAGACCTTTTCCCACGGCACGATATCGACGGCGCGCTTGCAGAGATGTCGGAGGAAGGGGTCTATGTTACCCTTGCCCTTCGAGAAGTCGTATTGCTTGGTCCCCCAGTGATATGACCAGCCGATATTTGCCCATCGCAACTTTGGTACAAGATCAGACGGGGGACAGTCTGTCAGTATCGCCGAAGGTGCCGGGGGAGGTTTTGGCAGAGATTGGAGGGCGGAGAAGTTATCTACAGATGCCGCGTCGTTGGAGATGAGCTGGCGTGGGCCCGAAGCCGAGGTTTTAGGTTCGTTATCGAGTGACGCCTTCGTCTGAATGAGTGGTGATTCGGCGCCTGCGGTGCGGGATCGGAGATGGGCGTTCCAGATGCCCTCGGGTGGAATGATGTAATGGGCATCGAGGTTTGTCTCATTTGGATGGCGGGGGTGGTCGTGCAGTGACCACCTGACGAGGCGACGTTGATCTTGGGGTGAGACGAATGCGGGTAGTAATACTAGTCCTGGGAGTTGGACATGTCATCTGTACCGAGGTGATGTGCTTTGCATCTCTTACCTGGTCTATCTGGCAATATGAACGCGTCCGATCCTATTCGCGTAGGCTGATAGAGTGTCGGCGAGTTGTTGTTGAGAAGTGGAGCAGAGAGATCTAGTACGGCAGATAAATCGGGTGGGGGAAATTTGGCCTTGTATTTCTTTTCTGCTGCTCTGAACGCAGACCATCCCTGGTCTAGGACTGGTTGTATATTTTTCGTAGACTTGTAGTGCAGTCTGCGGGCTTTCTTGTATTCTCTGCTTTGCGGAAGACTCATGGATCTTTCTACAAACACGAGCAAACAGGGTACCGGTAAATTTGCCGGTGGACTTCGTCACGTCGGCATCGTTTTGTGTATGCTCATCCTCGACGCTCGCGCCGTCTGCCATGTCATTGTGGTTGCCCCGCTCGCAACATCCCGCCGTATTACGCGCAGCTAATCCACGCCATTTATCGTCTCTTCCTCTCCGCCCCCTCTCGCACCACATCCTCGCCCGCTCTTCCGCCCCCGTGTTTTTGCTCGCTCGTCATTCTCCCCGACTCGGTCATCCCCTAGCAAGATACGAGTCAACAAGTCCCACACAAAGCTCTTCCCAAGACCCAAAGCCCACTCCGCCAGCACCAAAGGAAGACGCACCTCTAGTCACGCGCGCATGGAAGAAAGTCAAACACGAAGCCCAGCATTACTGGCACGGATCAAAGCTCCTCGTCTCCGAAGTTCGAATCTCTTCCAGACTGCAGTGGAAGATCCTTCACGGTGAGAGCTTGACGCGCAGAGAACGTCGACAGGTGTGCTTCTTCGTCTCGTATGGGTCGTCGTCTGACCAGCCACATATATTATAGCTCAGAAGAACTACTCAGGATCTGCTCAAGCTCGTCCCGTTTGCCGTCTTCGTCATCATACCCTTCATGGAATTCCTTCTCCCTGTTGCACTCAAATTGTTCCCCAACATGCTTCCCTCAACCTTTGAAGACAAGTTTACTGCTGTAAATACTCTCTTTCTCGAGTCACCTTGATGATGAACAATTGTGCATTAGGAAGAGAATCAACGTAAACTCCTCAGGGTAAGACTGGAAATGGCCAAATTCCTTCAGGAAACCTTGCGGGAATCCGGTCTCAAAGCGAACGCACATATCCTCGGTACCGACGCTTTCAAGGAGTTCTTCCGAAAGGTTCGCTCGACTGGCGAGTCCCCATCCGCGTCTGACATCATCAGCGTCGCCAAACTTTTTGATGACGACCTCACCCTCGACAATCTTTCACGTCCACAACTCGTCTCAATGTGCAGATATATGGGTAT
Organism: Phylloporus arenicola; assembly: GCA_038091335.1. Classification (NCBI taxonomy): domain Eukaryota; kingdom Fungi; phylum Basidiomycota; class Agaricomycetes; order Boletales; family Boletaceae; genus Phylloporus; species Phylloporus arenicola. The sequence goes on along the minus strand of JBBPOH010000242.1, from coordinate 1,610 downwards.
TAATGCATTTGGAACGGATAACTTCCTCAGGGGCGCTATTCGGTCCCGTCTCATGAACCTCAGGAGGGACGACCAAGCGATTTATGCCGAAGGCGTCGACGAACTGTCCACGTCGGAACTCCAGGCAGCTTGTCAGTCTAGGGGAATCCGAACTTCCGGTGTCTCCCCTGCGCGATTACGCGACGAGCTGTCGACGTGGATTCATCTCCACCTTCACAACCGCGTTTCTGGCGTGCTTCTCATCCTCGGGCGAGCGTTTAACTTTGATAAGAAGCAGGGCGATGACGTGGATGGTAAGACAGCCATTATCCAGAGTTTGGAGAGCGTCATGTGTGGTTTGCCCGATAATCTGGTATGTATTATCCCTTTCTATTAGAGTGATATTTAAAGAGATCCGTTGTCGTAGCTGAACGAAGCCGAGCTCGAAGTCGATTCGGACAATGCCAGCTACAAGCAGAAACTTGAAGTGTTGCAGCAGCAAGAAGAGCTCATCGAGGACGAGCAAGAGCAGGAACAAAAGGAAGAAGACGCTCGCCGTGCGAAACGCGAGGCAGACGAACTGGAAGCACGTCTTGCTCAATCGCTTTTGCCTGACAGCGAGGCAAGTCTACGTGCATGTCAACATTCAGTAAACTCATTTTATCATAGTTGCATCCTGTTCTTGAGGAGGAGAATGCCCGTATGACTACTGAGCAACTGAAAGAGCTTGCAGAAGCTTTGTCAATCATGTCTGCCAAGTCAAGTGTTCTCAAGGAACGCGATGAGCTTCGCGCGCTCATGGAAGAGAACCTCCAGGCAGAAGAAGTAAGTCTCACTGTCACGTATTGACATGGCCCAATGTTTCTACTCTACCTCGTAGGATCCCAAGTCGCCTTCTGGCGTGCTGACCAAGCGTATCCGGACGATGCTCACCAAGATTGACGGTCAGTTGCATGAATACGATTCACGCGTGGGCAGCTCTCTCCAGATGATTTCGGCCGACGCACAAGGCCGTATCTCGGTTCAGGACTTGGAAAAGGCGCTGGCTGTGATCAAGCATCGACCCGATGACGAGGTTGGGCAAGCTGTCATCCAAAAGCTGGACGTGGACAAGGATGGGTATGTTGAGATTGAGCACGTGCTTGGGCTGGTGCGCGAGGAGGGTCTTGGTGAGTGCCTTTTCATCGGTGTGCGTCTGGTCAGCGTGACGGATGTCATGTTCAGGTATCGAGGTTGATGATGAAGTGAGGACGTTGATTGGTCAAGGGAAGGAGATCAAGGATTCGAAACCGCGAAAAGAGGATATTGTGCAGGAGTGATTGATCCCATCCCCACAGATTTGCTAGACTAGACACAACTCTCCTTAGCACTTTACAACCGAGGCTGATCTATATGGTTGCACATGCTAATGTTACTTTCAAAGAATCCACCAAGACCACTGAGGTCGCTGCCGTCCCTGCGCGAGTGCATAGTACCACTGGCGACTTGAGCGCGAACACCCCAATTGAGTTGACACTCGCTTTTCCCCTATAAAACGACACCCAACGTCAGACTACCGCGCAAGCGTTCACCACTATGTCAGCATCCAAAAAACGCGGTGGTCTGACTGAGATGAAACTTGATTCCACGCT